>JAAGKR010004330.1:28858-62541 GCA_011419295.1 Clarias macrocephalus | reverse complement strand
AGAGAGAGAGAGAGGGACAGAGAGAGGGACAGAGAGAGACAGAGAGAGAGGGACAGAGAGAGGGACAGAGAGAGGGACAGAGAGAGAGGGACAGAGAGAGAGACAGAGAGAGACAGAGAGAGAGGGACAGAGAGAGGGACAGAGAGAGAGAGAGACAGAGAGAGACAGAGAGAGAGAGAGGGACAGAGAGAGAGACAGAGAGAGGGACAGAGAGAGGGACAGAGAGAGAGACAGAGAGAGGGACAGAGAGAGAGCACAGGTTTGATCCCCTGCTGCATGGCGCGTTATGAGGATACATATCGCAGCAGAAGGTAACAAGCCTGCCATGAATCCAGACAACACAGTGGATTAAGACGTTACTGAAGCGGGTGTAAGTCTAAAGCACACTGGTATTTACATGTTCCTGCCACACACACACTATTCAGAAAAGGCCGTTGATGAGCTAGTTAGTTACCCCAGGTGTGCTGGAGCGGAGGAACACACTGACCTGTGCGGGGCAGAAGGTCGTCCTGGCCCCGAGCTCAGAACCACTGGTTTATAATCACACTGGATGGCTTTCATTTTCCACTAACTTATTGTTTTTCCAACTTTTAGTGTATATAAGATACTAGTGTAACTATAAGATATGCACACTAACATAAACACACACAATGACGCCCAGCGACACGTTCACCTGATGTCACAGGGGGCTTGTAAAGGATGATATATTAAACACAGTGTGTCTGGCCTGGCAGTACACACCTTCTTACTTCCTGTGAGTTTATAATCCACGATTTTTTGAGCACTCGGGTCATGTGACATTATGCGCCTCCTAATGCTCCATATTGAATATACAGGCTGTATATTCCACCTGTAGCGTATTTACTCTGTTTATACTGTACAAAAAAGAACTCACACATGTACATACGTATATCTTCTTACTTTTAGGCAGGTAATCGTCCAGGCTAATCCACTGCAGCGTTAGCACAGTTCCTGCATTACACTGTATTATACTCTACACCATTATACAGTATATATATATATATATGGGTATATTTCACATCTTTATTCCTAATGCACCTTCTGTTTACTATAGCACACATTATACTGTACATTCATAGATCACTATATAAATATCATAACTCTATTACCTAGTGCATCCTCTGTTGTATAACACACTGTATTTATTTATTGTCAATAAGCAACTTATTGGCTCTATCCATCTACTCTGCACAATGACAAGAAAGTTGAATCTAATCTAATCTAATGGGCCAGTCACATGAGCTGAGGGCTTAAAATTAATTGATTGAAAAACAAAACATAATAGAATTTTAAAAACATTATTGTTACAATTGTTATTTTATTGCATCATGTTTTGTTTTAGCTCCAGCTAAATACAAATACTAATTTCTACAAGTCAGAACTGAATTTTGATGCCTTGAGGGGACATTTAGGACTTAAAAGAAATAAATAAAAGACCAACGCAAAAGTAGAAAGACCTCTCAAAGACAGTAATACAAGAATGTTTCTGCTCCACATACATACACTGATTTTTTATTTAATCATTCTGTGTGTGTGTGTGTGTGTGTGTGTGTGTGTGTGTGCGTGTAGATGTATGCGGGTTCTGTCGTAAGCCCGTGGCCCTGAGCGAGCCAGCGATCGA
Source organism: Clarias macrocephalus (assembly GCA_011419295.1). Classification (NCBI taxonomy): domain Eukaryota; kingdom Metazoa; phylum Chordata; class Actinopteri; order Siluriformes; family Clariidae; genus Clarias; species Clarias macrocephalus. The sequence goes on along the minus strand of JAAGKR010004330.1, from coordinate 60,899 downwards.
GGCCTTGAACAGGACGTACCACAGCAGCTGCTTCCAGTGCCGACAGTGTCACGCTGCTCTCGCCGGGAAAACATACTTCAACAAGGCCGGGATCCCTCTGTGTGAGGACTGTTACCAGGTCAGAGCTCTCACACACACACACACACACACACACACACACACAGCTCTGAACCATCACACGATCAATACCTCATTACCCTGAGCAGCCTTGAAAACCATTCTCTGACCTTCACTTTCGTTGACCTTTGACCTTTAGTCACGGCACTTAGGTCTGCATTATTCCCCCACCAGCTCGGTGCACGGATTGATTTTATCGATCTGCTCGAAGAGATCCTTCCCTCTCAAGCTCACTGAACTGAACAGGAGCTTAACCAGGCTGGGGGGGGGGGGGGGGGGGGTCATGTTTTTGTTACCATGGCAACAAGCTTTGGTAAAATCCTCATCCTAGAAGCATGTGTACCCACGGTTTTGTTTAACGTCATGCTGTGGTCTTTGCCGTCCCTCAGGCCAGTCTGGAGCCGTGCTGGGCGTGCGGCGAGGTCATCAAAGATCAGGTGATCCGAGCGCTGGAGCGAGCCTATCACCCGCCCTGCTTCGTGTGCACCACCTGCAGGCAGCCAATCGGAGAGCAGCGTTTTGCACAGGGGGAGGTGGGGGAGGTGTACTGCCTACACGACTACTACAGGTACATCACCACCGCTACACAACGACCATGAGGGCTACACACATCAACACACACGTGCGTTACACGTGGCTACCTTTCACACACGCTTCAGGAGAAAATGACTCGTCTTAAAAGAGCAACTTGACAAAAAATGTTCAGACCGAACATTTCAGAATGCAGTTGATCAGCCAGGAGACGTTCACGGTCTGAGGATGTTTCTGTCACTGACGCTGGAGACTCCTTCTGTTAGTTAATAAATTACAGAAACCATCACCATGTCAACGATTCTGTATTAAAACTGGGTAGCTAATCTTCCCATATAATAGGACTTTTTAAATGTACTTCCTGTGTGTGTGTGTGTGTGTGTGTGTGTGTGTGCGCTGTAGGAAATACGCGCCTCAGTGCAGTGTCTGCGGAGAGCTGATAATCCCGAGAGAGGACGGGACAGACAGCTACACGGTCGAATGTCTCGGACGATCTTTTCATGAGGACTGCTACCGCTGTGAGGTGTGTGTGTGTGTGTGTGTGTGTGGTCAAAAATCAACAATGAGAAATGAACGATGCAAAAGGAATCCTGGTACATGTGCAAAGTCTTAGCCACACTGTGTTTTTAGTATTTAGTCTTTTTATTTTTCCTATGGATTTATTATCATTATTTTATGACAAAAATATTTTTGATTTTCAGATATCAGTATTCCACCATAAAATTAGAATTAATGTGTATGCCAGAAAAGAAAGTAACATACTTTATAAGCAGTCACTTTTCAGACTTTTGAAAAAATAAAATGGAAGCTGCTGGGTTTTGCATGCAAAAAAGAAGCAGGTGCAACTGTAAAAGTCCTCCGAGAAACTGTGGTTGGTTCTGCAGGATGCTCAGTAAAACGGATTACTTTCCTTATAAAAAGTGCACAAACTGTACGTGAGGCTAAAGGGTCCCCGAAGCGTCGTCAGACCGAATACTGACTTTTTTCACTAAGTACTTTTTCCTGGGCTTTATGGTTTTTTCCATTTTTTTGGAGACATTCTTGCTCTACAGTACTTATTCACATGTGCCTTAGACTTGTGTTCAGAACCGTATCTTGTTCTCACAGAGCGTCTTTTCTTCATTTTCCTCCAGCTGTGTGCGATGCTTCTCTCTCCGGAGCCCAATGAACACGGCTGCCACCCGCTGGACGGACAGATCCTGTGCAAGCCCTGCCATCTCTCACTGCTCCAGACCAGCCAACACTGATCCTGCAGCTCCACGCTAAAGCACCCCGAGCCCACGCCGCAAGAACTAACGCTAGTGTTTGCCACTATGCCATTCTGCATTCCTGCATTCACACTTACTGTGAGAAAAAGATTATTGGGGGGGGGGACACACAAAAGTTGCGTACCTGTCATGGAGAAACATCTTAATGTGCCCTAAGGTGTCAAAACAATAATAAATAAATAAATAAATAAATAAGTGGAACAAAATGAGGTATTTGACTGGTTAATAATTAGCCATTTCCTTTTGAATAAAAAGTGAACATTTGATTTTAGTTATATTTTTTTCTTGGCTGGTCTATTGAATCCACTAAGATTTTCGCTAACAGAGCTAACTAGCTAGCTGGCTAATCATTTTGCTTTCCCGGACATAAAAACACACGCAGTTCAGTGTTATATTGATTAATGGGTTTGTTTGTTTCACTCATCTCTAAAACATTGACTACACTTTGGGTGTCGTGACTCCACCATAACGTCTGCTGTTTTGCTGTAAAGTTTATGCAAATTTAAACGCTGTTTAAAAAAACCTTAACTTTTGTCCTACACTTAATTCCCCATTGCTACTGTATCATAATAATCCTGTTTATTGTGTTTCCTAGAATTCACATCTGGTTAGTTTAGCGTTACGGCTGTGCTAGTGGCTAATTGGTTTACCAGCTAACAGACTACACTAGTGTTAGCAATGGTGTTTTCTATGCTAGCACTAAGCATTCAGCCAAGACAAGGTCACTGTCTAAAATGTACCTTACTCATTTTGCACTGAAGCCGGATAATAAGCAAGAGAAGCTAATAGTTTGTGCAGTAGTGGGTTAGCATGCATGAATCTTTGTTGAAGCAAACTGCACAGAATCAATCTGTCTCAGATAATCAGTAATCACAGGTGAAACATTTAATTTGTTGGATAAAACATTCCTTTTGTTGGTGGCAGATTGTAGACTGGGAGTGAATCCTGCAGAACTAAGAAAATAAAACTGGGAAAAAAAACTTTTCTCTTACTTTTTTTGACACAATGATGACTAGCCTATTTTTATATTTAGAATTCTTTGTTTTTTATTTTCTTTCATTTTATACACAATGTAACAGCATGTATTTCAAACATATCCAGTGTAACCAGATCCTTTTGCACTCTGTGTAATTCAGTGCACCAAAGATATTTATTCTACATTAAGCAAGATTACATTCCTGTTTTTTTTTTTTTTTTTGCGAAATCATATAAAAATGTGGAACAAAATAAACTGAAAACATTTTTACTTTTCTGTGTTTGAGTTTATTTGATTTGTTTTAATGCTAACCCTTCAGGTCATGTGACACATCTGTGATATGAAGCTCTGTGATCAAACCGAATCGGCCACACCCACATCACCACCTCTTCCTGAACTAAACTGTAGAGAAATCAAAATCTTGACACATGTTCTATATTCACACAATATCAAACTTGAGGTTGTGCTGTTGTATGTCAGCTGACTATCAGTGCGGTACGGTCGAGTACTGAAGATATCACAGCAGTGGATGTTCAGTACAGTGTGATATTGCTTTTATACAATTGTTCGACAAACAATATTTACTATCAACAGTTTCTTTATTCAAACAGTTATTTTGCTCCGCCCACACATATCCTTCCGTGCCTGGAGGAACGAACTAACTAAACATGACTGGTGGAGCTGGTGACTGGCAGTTAGCGAGCAGCAGTTAGTGTAATTAACAGGTTGAAAATTAGTTTTAAACTCTTCCCTGTACTCTGTAGCCAAAAGGTGAGGAGAATAAACCATGGAACAACTAAAGAGACGTTATCAGATGTGTGATGTTGCTGAAAGTGCTTCTGTGACTGGTTGTGAATGTGGGTTTTGGCAGGCAGCTGCTCTCTCCTCATTTAGCAAGGGTACCCAAACTGTGCAAAAGTTACAAGGTTTCAGACCTTAATCAGCTCGGTAGACCTGATGCATGGCAACAGCTGTCATTAGTAAATGCCAATTTCAAAGCTTTTTAAAAAATTTTCAATGCACTTGCGGACACTCAACAACCCTGGGTTCCTCTAAGCAGCTGTGTAAGACTTTGGAAATGAAAGTTATTGATGCCCACAATGCAGGAGAAGGCTACAAGAAGATAGCAAAGCGTCGTCAGCTTGCAGTTTCCACAGTGAGAAATGTAATCAAGAGATGGCAGTTCAGGAGAACTGTGGAGGTCAAGATGAGATCTGGAAGACCAAGAAAACTCTGAGAGAACTGCTCGTATGCTGGTCAGAAAGACAAATCAAAACCCCAATTTGACTGCAAAAACCTGCAGGAAGATTCAGAAGACTCAGGAGTGGTGGTGCACCGTTCCACAAGACCTTCATGGAAAAGTCAGCAGAATAAAACCTTACCTGCGTCCTCATCATAAAATCCAACGTCAGAAGTATGCACCAGAACATCTACAGAAACCTGATGCGTTTTGGAAACAAGTGCTGTGGACTGATGAAGTTAAAATCGAACTCTTTGTCCACAATCAGCAAAGGCATGTTTTGAGAAAAAAAGGAGCATCACTTCATGAAAAGATCACCTCGCCAACTATTAAGCATGGGGGTGGATCTATCACGCTTTGGGGTTGTGTTGCAGCCAGTGGCACAGGAAACGTTGCACAGGTGGAGGGAAGAATGGATTCCACTAAATACCAGTAAATTCTGGAAGCAAACATCACACCATCTGTAAGAAAAGCTGAAGCTGAAAAGAGGAGCTTCTACAACAGGACAATGATCCTAAACATACCTCGAAATCCACTATAGAAAACCTCAAGAGACGCAAGCTGAAAGTTTAGGAACGGCCATCACAGTCCCCTGATTTAAACATCATTGAAAATTTGTGGGTGGATCTTAAAAGAGCTGTGCAGGCAAGACGACCAAAGGATATTACAGAACTAGAAGCCTTTTGCGAGGAAGAATAGGAGAAAATCCCAAGTACCAGAATTGAAAGACTTTTAGCGGCTATAAAAAGCGTTAGCAAGCTGTCATATCTGACAGAGGAGTACTGATTATGTAGGGTGCCCAAACGTTTGCACAGTGCCACAATAATGTTTTTATTTTTTATCTTTGTTCAATTTATGGCGGCACGGTCGTGTAGTGGTAGCACTGTCACCTTGCACCTCCAGGGTGCGGGTTCGATCTTTGGCCAGGCTCGATTCCCGTCTCTGTGTGCATGGAGTTTGCATGTTCTCCTAGTGCTTGGTGGGTTTCCTCCGGGTACTCCGGTTTCCTCCCACATTCCAGAGACATGTAGGTTAGGTTAATTGGCATTCCCAAATTGCCCGTAGTGTGTGTGTATGTCTGTGTGCCCTGCGATGGGTTGGCACCCTGTCCAGGATGTATCCTGCCTCGTGCCCTAAGTCTCCTGGGATAGGCTCCAGGCCCCCGTGACCCTGAATACAGGATTAAGCTGTAATGATGATGAGTGAGTGAGTGAGTGAGTGACTGTTCAATTTATGACATAAAAAGTAACTATGCACCAATGTAGCTGAAAATATTGTGCATTTTTTCCATTTCCAAGAGAGACTGTGTTAACATCTTTTCAATTAAAAAAATCAACAAAATCTGTTATTTATCAAGGGGTGCCTAAACTTTTGCATAAGACTGTCTAGTTAAACATCCCAGTGCTGTTACTGCCTATTAACATCACACATTGAACAAATCAGATTACTCTATCAGAACTAACTGTTATAATAATAAATTAGTTTATAGTACAGTAAAACCTTGGATTGCGAATAACTTGATCTGTGAGTGTTTTGCAATACGAGCAAATTTTTTTATGAATTTCAACTTGAAATTTCAACTTGCGCGAGAGAGAAGAACCATTGGCTCAGTTGTGAGCATGTGACGCTCGGCAGACAAAGCGCATGCGTACTACCCGTATTGCAAGATCTTACTCGTCTATGTCCCCTGTACAGTAAGTCCTGTTGTGAAATTTCCTCACTACTAAATTTTCCACAGTCAGCTGTTAGTGGTATTATAACAAAGTGAAAGTGATTGAGAATGACAGCAACTCAGCCAGGGAGTGTTAGGCCACGTAAAATCACAGAGCGGGGTCAGCGGATGCTGAGACACAGTGCACAGAGGTCAGCAACTTCATGCAGAGTCAATAGCTTGAGCTTCATGGAATGGGTTTCCATGGTCAAACAGCTTAATACAGTGGTGTAAAGCACACTGCCACTGGACTCTAGAGCAGCGTAGACATGTTCTCTGGATTGACGAATCATGCTTCCATGTCTGGCAATCCAATGGACAGGTCTGGGTTTGGCCGTTACCAGGAGTACTTATCTGACTGCATTATGCCAAATGTAAAGTTTGGTGGAGGGGCGATTATGGTGTGGGTTGTTTTTCAGGAGTTGGGCTCGGCCCCTTAGTTCCAGTGAAAGGAACTCTTAATGCTTAAGAATAACAAGACATTTTGGACAATTTCATGCTCACACCTTTGTGGGTCCAGTTTGGGGATGGCCCCTTCCTGTTCCAACACTAAGCAAGCTCCATAAAGAACATGGATTAGCAAGTTTGGTGTGGCCTTTGGTGTGACTCTGGCTTGCACAGAATCCTGACCTCAACCCGTCCTAAACACCTTTAGGATGAATTATAGCGAAGCCAGGCCATCTCGTCCAACATCAGTGTTTAACCTCACAAATGCGCTTGGAGAAGAATGGTAAAAAAAATCCCATAAGCCCACTCTTGGGGCTTGGTTGAGTCCAATCCATGGAACAGTGAATGCAGGCATAAGCAACAGCAAGCATGTAAAAAAAAAAGGCAAAAAAATAAAAGTGAAAAAACAATCAACAATTTTAAATACAAAACGGCAAAAAAATCTGTGAAACAGCCTGTGTGGTCCACATACACACCATACATTGGTGGAGATCTCAACCAACCCCCCAGCCCTGAACCCAAAGTTATGGCCTTACCTCATCCAATCTGTGATATTTTTATTATTTCAGGTTGAAGCCCACGTGCATGTCTGTCTGTCTTTCTGTACAGCAGAACTCTCTGTCTAACTCATTAATACAAGGAAATCACATTCTGTAAGGTTGAGTATCTGACACCTTGTGTACGGTAAGTTATACTTCTTTTATCGTCAGCCAAATACACTCCCTGTTCGGTAATCGGAGAGTGAATCACAGAAAAAGTAGATTAAATAAAGATGAAGTTTTGCCTTAAAATGACTCCACTGCTTTAAAATACACCTATAGCACTTCAGCGCTGTTTTTTCTCATTATTTTTCATTATTAAATTAGATACATAACTGTTCATAACATAGCTTTACATTTTGATTTACTTTGATACATTTTGATTTATGCGCATAACACTGCACCTTTGCTCTAACGACCCATGTTTTATTTCATACTGGCACTTCACATTACTGCTTGTAACTGCTTGTTAGTACCATGGCTTTGGAACATATGAGACAAACTACAGTTGAACCTTGGATTACGAGCATAATTCGTCCCGGAAGCGGGTTCATATTCCAAAAACACTCGTGAACCAAATGGACTTTTCCCATAAGAAATAATGAAAACTCAAATTATTCGTTCTACAGACCAAAACAATAAATACATAAAAATAATTAATACAACATATAAAGTAAAAATAAAACAAATTAACCTGCACTTAACATTTTAAAAAAGTAAAAATAAATCCAGACAGATAAGTGTTTCCGTTTGTGCGCGCAGGTGCCGTGTATTTGTATGTGTGTGTGTGGAATTAGCCCCTCGCCTTGTCTTAAACAGTAAAGTTCCTTCTCCCTCCCCCCACCTCGCTTTTTAAGTTTCACAACTAACATATACAATGCAAACGGGAAAAAAATTTTTTTTCTCTAATGATACTCGCGTGAGCAGACTAACGGAATCACTGCTGTAAAGTAAAAAATAAAAAATAACAAATGTACCAGCACTTTACCTTTGAAAAGAATCGCGACAGAGCTGAGCTTTCTGTGTAAATAAAGCGCGGTTGCAGCCGGGGAGATCTCTGTGTTTGTGTGTGTGTCGGTGTCAAATTACGTGGCGCGCGCACACAGACCCCCACAGTACACATGGATAAAGTGTGTGTGGGGCACAGTGTCAAATTATGCGCGCGCACACAGAAGAGAGAGGGAGATGTTGATTAGACCAGTAAGAGACGAGCACTAAGACGCAGCAGGGGAGACGATTACCCATAATTCCGCAGCGCAAGAGAGAGAAAAATCATTGTGATCACTTGCCGCTCGGTGTCAAAATAAGAGTCGCAGGCGTGATACATGATACTAGGCGCTCATAAACTAATACTTGCTCGGTTTCCGATTAAAATTTGATTAAAAATCTTTGCTCGGTTTGTGGAACACTCGTAAACCACGTTACTCGCAATCCGAGGTTCCACCGTACATTTAAACTTCAGGAATAATAAACAAGCCGCATGGTGGTGTAGTGGATAGCCCGGTCGCCTTGCACCTCCGGGTCCGGGTTCCAGTGAAGGTTTAATTTCAGGCAAATATCTAAGGACTGGCAAAGTTTCATTAAATTCTGTCAAGCCAGTTTTGAGTGATGCTGTGACAAAATCTAGCTGGACAGACAGACAGACAGTTAAACAAATTTTTTTTCTGTGACTGGTTTCGGACCAGTGTATGAAACGTAAAGATATCATTGAAAGAGTTCTGACCAATGTACAGACAAAACCTTACTTTTATTTGTATGGCTAATAACGAGCCCTAGTCACGTGACTTCAGAAACGCTCGTGAACAATTTTCAGATAACAAAAAGTCTAATTAGTCTTAAACACGTTTATGTGTTCTTTCTCACATTTTATAAGTCAACACTTGAATCACTCTTTAAACGCTCGTCTAATGATTACGATCTTTATACATTTACTGTGACGCATTGAGGTAAAATATATCAATAAAATAATAAAAAACTATATCGCAGTGAGGTGCTCTCGCGTGCTCGTCCGTGTCATGGTTTATACTCGAGCGCTCATTGTCTGTGTATCCGTGTTTTACTGACTCATAACGTGCCTATTTATTTCGTCGTCGGTTGTTTACACGAAGCGACATTTTCTGTTGCGTCGTCGCATCGGGAGCGCGCGCGGGGGCGCGTGGCAAAAACAGGAACCCGAAAGACGTGCGCGCTCCCGGCCCGCGTTTGGTCGAGTTCACACGCCTTGCGCGCTCCCGCTCAGTCTCGGGTTCACACGCTCGCGTTGAGACGCAGCAGCCAAAAGGAGCTTTTTTTTTCTCACGGCGTTCATTTTGGAAACGCGGATTTTCCCCCCGACGGTCAGATTAAATATACATAAAAACCTCTCCAGATATTACAGACATCCATACAGACGGAGGTGGAACCGCTTATGTGCATGAACAGCGAGGGGGACACGCAGGATGGTTCGGGAAACCAGACACCTCTGGGTGGGAAATTTACCCGAACATGTTCGAGAAGAAAAAATTGTCGAATATTTTAAACGGTGAGTTTTTTTTTTTAAATTATTATTAACGTTAGCTCGCCCGGGGCCTCGATTTAGCCGCGTTACGGAAAAAAACAAAAACAACGAGATGTTTACTCACAGTTTACACCTCACACGAGTTCACAAGTCACTTCTACTCGCATTGTTGAGAAAAATATATAATAAAACTGTAATTCCTGTAAAATTAAAGATGCTTATTTCACCGGTTAGCTGGGCTTGGAGCTGGCTAATCGGCTAGTTAGTTAGCTAGCATAACGGCGCGGCGATTAAAAAAAACTCGAATTACGCTTAAACAATTATACGCTTCATTTACCTCACAGCCCTATTTCAGTGTTTAATTTAGATTCCCTGCGTGGTGTTTAACCCGATCGGTGTTTTATAACACTTATTATTTTACGCGCTTGTGAGTTTTATCTCGAGCATTCGCCTGGATAGCTAAGCTAAGCGCGCTAGCATGCTGAAGCTAACGTTAGGGAACATTAGCATGCTAATCAGCTCGCTTTCTAAGAAATTCATCATTTTCCAGGACATTTAGGTTCATTCGATTAATCATAGTCTGTTCTCATTGATCCAGTTTTGTATTAAAACCTAATCTTTGCGTTTAAATGAGTGTAAATAAAAAATGTGATTTTTTAAAAGAAAATTATTTTCGGGTCAACTTATCGCTATCTTTCACCAGAGAAAACGTTTATTAGAACTTTCTTTGTTTTTTTTTTTTAAAGCCTTTCAGCATTCACACTATTAAAGTAATGATTCCACTATTACATTTACACTGTGAAAAGACTGAGAACGGGTTTAAAATTGTGTGTGTGTGTGTGTGTGTGGTTGTGAGAGAGACTTATTGAGGAAGAAGGACAAGGGCATTTCCTCCATGTGCTTCTTTTTTGTAGCTGCAAAAAAAAAAGAAAACCTAAACAATTAAAGACTTAATTTGTTTGGTTTATATACAGTATAGTTTTAAGACGTGCAGACTAATAGTTCTATATTATATCTGCTGCTTAAGAATATAAAATTTATTTAATTGTCTGTTTTTCTTGTTTGTCGTGTGTCTGTTTGTCGTGTGTGTGCGCAGGTATGGACGTGTGGAGAGCGTCAAAGTCCTCCGTAAGCGAGGTTCGGAAGGTGGCGTGGCAGCTTTCGTGGATTTCGTCGACATCAAAAGCGCCCAAAAGGCGCACAACGCCGTCAACAAAATGGGCGACAGAGACCTTCGCACTGATTACAACGAGCCCGGCTCGGTGCCTAGCTCAGTCCGGGGACTGGACGACAACCCACCGTCTAGCAGTCACACCAGGGACGTTGCGACTTTCTCGAGAGCTGCTGTGGGTCCCGTTTATGGGCCCCCGGTGTCTCTTCACACCAGGGAGGGACGCTATGAGCGCAGACTAGACGGGTAAGTGGACGCAGTCTCCCTTCGACCTGCAGGGGGGACCGTGGTGTCAAAACAAACAAACAAACAAACAAAAAATTAAACCATTTTCCCAACACTTTCAGGTTTTCTTCTGGTTTAAAAACAAAATCGAAAGGCCGTTGTGTTTTTTGATTATCTAGGGACGGCATTCTTCTCTGAGGCCCGACTTCGCTCATGGAATTAATTGTCCATATGAATCTCGTTTGTCTCGATTTTAAGAATGTGTGGATTTCAAAGGTGTGTATTTCAAATAATTGGGATTACTGTGTGAGCCATATCCCTTCTCCGAGCTGGATATTACCTGTGTGGAAAATATCCTGGTGAGTTTGGATATTACGATCGAATTGCGGATATCCGGTGAGTTCTGGATATTAGGCGTTCCTTTCCTCCCCCTTCAAGAGTGTTGGATATTACCTGTACTTCCTGGGATCACCTGTGTGGAAGTATTTCCCATGCCATTAATGGATTAAGTACGTACGTGATGTGTTTTTTTTTGTTTGTTGTTGTTTTGTTTCTTATTTCTGTTTTTTTTTTTAACACAAAGTAGTTTCATCCAAAACTCTCCTCAAGAATCAGCTTTTTTGGGTTTTTTTTTTTTTTTTTGGTTTTGTTTCATTTTGTTTTTCCATCTTCCATCTTGGTCATTGTGCTAACTCTGTCTCTCATGGTGCTGTGGCAAACCCTGGATGTGTATCACACCGGTTTGGATTTAGGACGGAGTCCAAAAAGAAAAAGGGTTTTAAAAGTGGGCTTCCAGTCGAGGAGAGGTCGAGCGAAAGGTGAGGCGATGATGTGAGCTCCTGGTGGTCCATGTGTGTGGAGTTACACTCTAACACTGTCAGGGCCTTCATTTTTCATCACTTTTCCACCTGCTAGTCACGTTAGGGCTGGGACTAAACGCCAGACAGGACTAACACAGAAGAAGGAAATGCAGAAGAAGTATGGATTTGGATAATCGAAGATACTTTAAGACACGGATCTAACCATATACTTTAACTTTTTTGCAATTTTTTGGGATGTATACGCAGTTGGACTGCGAGCCGACTTTGGATTTAACCCGAGTCTGAATGTGGATGTAACGGAGTGGGAACGAGTGGATGAACATGGACAAAGCTGAGGATTTCCGCTAACACACATCCTGGCTTTAAAATAAAGGAATATCCCAGTGTCTGTCCAATTCCCCCAAAAAGTTTAATGGAAGTAATCTGCGATCACAGACTGGGATTACTGGTTTTTGTTTTATTTTTCAGCACGGACAGAAATCCTCTTTTTGGTGATGTGAAGAATTGGTTTCGTCCCACCCTGAAACCGATTAATGGATTTACTTCTGACTGAAATGTGGATATCGCCTGTTAATTTTTCCTTCCTCCAAATTCTCACTCCTGGATTAAATAATTAAATAATTTTTTTTACTCCCCACTCTTGTCAGGATAAATTTTTTTTTTTTTTTGAGAACTTGGACTCCTCGTAGTAGATCTGTGAATCACAGCCCTGTCTGGATATTCTTCTTTCTCACCCGTGAAGGATATTTTTCTTGTGACAGCAACAATGCGCACTTTACCTCATATTTTTTTATGTTTTTTGTTTTTTCAGTCACCTTTTTTGGCCTCTGTGTTTTTGGCTCACACATTTCGCCCTCCTATATTGTGTTTGGAATATGTAGGTTGAATTACTGCTGTGAAAAAGGTTGGTATTGCCCTGCCTCATGCACCTTCTGTGCTTTTCTTTATCTAACCCAAATATTGCTTCTCTTTTTTAAATTTTGCTTTCATTTATTTTCGCTTTTCCCATTTCCACTAACCTTAGATCTTAAGATTAAAAACACATCAATAAATAAATACACACACTGCCTGTTAGGACAGAAAGACCTCATGGATTCTTTCTGAGCTGATAGCGTGTGTCATTAACACTTTTTTCTTTCCTTTTTTTCTGTGTTTGAGTTTCTGTCTTTCTCCTGTCTCTTATCTCCCCAGTGTCACTTCTTACTGCTTGTGTTTATTTATTTATTTTTACTTTATTTTTAATTTTTTAAATTCTGGCATTGTTGTAAGTGATAATAGCAAAGTTGTTGTATTTTGGACATGAATTTTCACAAGGAACTAATAACAATGAAGAAGAAGAAAAACACTCACACTCAGTAGCTTTACTAAACTTGGATTTATATGTGAACATTTGTTCTTAAACCAAATTTTTAAATACCAGTAATTAAAAAAATGTTTAACACATGTCAGTTTAATATCACAGACAACTAAAATACCCTCAGTAAGCCAGACTTGACAAGCAAATATTACCGTATTGAATTTTAAATTTCCTAAGAATCCCAGATCGATCATAGAGCCACTAGACAGTCATGGGCTTCTGTGAGCTTGTGTACACGTAAGGGGCAGATAGTGTTCCTCTGAGTGTGTGAGACGCTACTCCTAAACAGATCTGTTGTACGCTTAATAAAGTCCTACTTTTATAAATTCTGTGGAAATGTTTCTGAAACATCTTTTTCGGTTAAAGGAGTCTTTTATAGAAGATAATCCAGCTGTGGTAAAAGTGACCAGTTACCCACGTGCGTAACTGGGCTAGAACAAATAGTTATTCACATATTAAATATTGGAAATCATACACAGGAAAGAGAGAAATTTTTCATGTCGACCAACTTATTCACAATCATTCATATTTTCTTCAGAATAAAACTTCTTTCTTTTAATTGAATAAAAAAAAGGAACATAATGCAGTAAACCACAAATACGTATCTTGTATATATTAACCACGGAAGTACAAGAAGAGTGAGAAAACTGAGTGGAAAATCCTTTGAGAATCACGGTGTCAAAACAAGTAAAATAATTAAGAGACATTTTAAGTAAGAAGTCTAAATATTAAAACACTACTTAATATAAAACTGCAGTAAGAGATGTACGTTTGTTTTGCTTAAAGTTTTGATAGCATTCTTATTATAAATTAATTTAATAGTAAGTAAATAATTTGATAAGTTTTGGTATGTGATTTAGGATTTCTAGTGGTGTTTGTTGTTTAGTGTATTGTTCGCAGATATTTACAACACAAAATATTTTAGTTTTTTAGTTTCAGTTTTTGTGTCGAGATTGTCATAGGCAGTGTTTAAACTGGTCTTGTGCAAACTGCATGTTTGAAATAAATTCTCAATCATAATTAAACCTAAAAATTTTAATATATAAATCTGTGTCCAACTTGGATGTATTCCATTATCATCCAAGTGACTTGGAAAATATTGCCCTGACGTCTAACATTAAGCCACACCTCTTATCATCTCTCTCTCTTTCTGCGCTAAGGATGAACGTAATTTTCTCCCCGTTTTGTCTGTTTATATAAATAACATTGCCGATACAGAGTTAGTCAGTCACTGTTCGACACTAAACACAGTAATACATTCGGCATTGTTGTTACATAGGCAAAGAAAAAGGAAACACTTTAAAATTATTCACTTATTCATTTAGTTAGATTCTTTCTACTGATGAATTAGCTGTTTGATCCAACATGTGTATTTGTGTGTTTAAATTGTTTTGGACATTTATGGGAATTGTGGGAATTAGGATTGGCTCTTGGTTGAAGTTTAACATGATCTTTACTGAGAATGTTTACGTGGTGTGCTTTTGCATGAATTTTTAAAAGTTTTTTGCTTTCTTTCTTTTTTTTTTTTTGTTTTGCTTGATTTAAATTTTTTTTTTCTCTTTTCAATCTCTTTCTATCCCTCTCGCAGCACTACAGACACTCGGGATCGAGCATATGAGCACAATCCGTATGGACACCACGAACGTAGTGGCACTTTTGATAGGCCGCGGCACTACAACACGGACTATTATCGAGACCGTGCCATTTTTGCCTCTGGAGTTGGGGCCAGCCCTGCAGTTAGTGCTATTAGCGGGGGGTTTGACACGACAGAATCTCATTTTGAGTCTCGAATCCGTGATCCTTTCACTTTGTCTGGTTCCGCACGACGGGATCCTTACCGCGACGACAGGGGACGTCGCGTCGATCGGACTTACCATCATCGCCGGAGCCGATCTTCTCATTCCTCGCAATCACGACACCCTTCTCCACAAAGGACCACGGGACAGACCCCCAAAGCCCCCCATTCCCCAAAAAGAGCTCCTGTTTCTCCAAGCAGGGGTCCACGTTCACGTTCCCGAAGCCGATCGTCCAGCTCGGATTCAGTCAGCAGCACCAGCAGTACAGGAAGCGGCAGGTAGGTAGATTTCTTCCTTCAGACAGGGTCTGCGACTAGATGTTGATGTCATAAATGCACCTGACAAGGTATTTCAAGTATGCTTTAACATTCCTCTGTCTATCCTAGACTACTGTAAAAGGAGAGAGAGGTTTTGTGCATTGCTGTGCTGAATAACTGTTTAATTTTCCTGGAAGAACTATGATAAATAAGTGTATTTGGCCTGAAAGTGTTCTGCGATGATGTGTTTTATATCCTAGCAACTTGCTTGCTTTTTTTCAACCTGGATAGGTCTTTATGTACTGCTTGAGTGTGTTCTAAGTAGGTAGTCTTGTTCTCTGTTCCCTGGCAGCAGTGACTCCAACAGCAGTTCTAGCGAGGGATCACGAGCACGCTCTGTTCAGTCTGCAGCCACTCATCCACCTCCAGCTCCTCCTCCACTGTCTCTGGACTGTGATGAACCACGTCGGAGTTTTGGCATCAGAGTCCAGAACCTCCCTGTACGATCCACAGGTTGGTACCAAAAACTGCGAGTTGGGATAGGTTTTTTCCTTTCATAATCGGAGATCAGTGACCAGATGTATTTTGTTTCTCAGACACAAGTCTGAAAGATGGACTTTTCCACGAGTTTAAGAAGTACGGCAAGGTCACCTCAGTGCAGATCCATGGAGCCTCAGAGGAGCGATACGGTTTGGTGTTCTTCAGACAGCAGGAAGACCAGGAGAAAGCACTCAGTGTGTCTAAAGGAAAGCTCTTCTTTGGCATGCTGATTGAAGTGACCGCATGGAATGGCCCTGGTGAGTGTTGGGGCAGAGGGATTTTGCAGTTTTTTTTAAGCTTGGTGTTTGAGACTTACTATTTGGTTTCTCTAACAGAGACGGAAAGCGAGAATGAGTTCCGGCCATTGGATGGGCGCATCGACGAATTTCACCCAAAAGCAACCAGAACGTTGTTTATTGGAAATTTGGAGAAAACAACTAATTACCAGCAGCTGCTTGATGTGTTTCAGCGCTTTGGAGAAATAGTGGCAAGTGACTCTGTCCCTGATGAAAACCCTGCCCTTCCCTATATCACATTAGCAAGATGTAGCCTGGTGCTGTTGTCTCATCTCTGTTTTTGCTTTTATTCTTTTTAGGATATCGATATTAAAAGAGTTAACGGCGTCCCCCAGTATGCCTTTGTGCAGTACTCTGACATTGCAAGTGTGTGTAAAGCTATTAAGAAAATGGATGGAGAATATCTAGGTGCCAATCGACTTAAGGTATCTTGCCCAGCTACTCTATTAAACTGAAATCTATAATCCCATATGTGCACCATCACTCAGTTTTCTCTCCATCTGTCTTTGGAAGCTTGGCTTTGGGAAGAGTATGCCTACAACCTGCGTATGGTTAGACGGTCTGTCCTCTAACATCACAGAGCAGTATCTTACGCGGCATTTCTGTCGCTATGGACACGTTGTTAAGGTACTTTACATACCCGGTGCCTACGGTTCTAATTGTATTTGCATTTTTGCTTTGCATTGTGTTGAACCATGTTTAAATATCTTGGTGTGTTGTAGGTTGTTTTTGACAGATTGAAAGGGATGGCTCTGATTCTATACAACAATACAGATTTTGCACAAGCAGCTGTAAGGGAGACCAAAGGATGGAAGATTGGTGGCAACAAAATCAAGGTAGCAGCTTATTGTCATGTTGTCTCAGATGAGTTTCACGCATGGGAAGATATTGCTGGTTGCACCTGTTGCTTTAGGTATGTGCTTCTTCTCTGCAGGTTGATTTCGCCAGTCAGGAGAGCCAGGTGGCATTTTACCGCTCTATGCAGGCATCAGGGCAAGATATGCGTGACTTCTATGAAATCCCAGCTGAGCGAAGGTAACTTTTCACAAAAGATGCTTCTCATGAAAATAAGAGTTTTGTTGAATACATCAGATATAGCTGTTTATTAACCTTTACTCCTTTTACGTTGCCAGGGACGACCGAAGACCGTCATATCATGAATTCTCAGCCGAGAGGGCATATTATGAGAATGTTCGTGCGCCAGGAATCTATGCCGAGGACCCACGAAGAGACTATCCTGCTCGCAGCCGCGAACGGTATCCAGAACTAGACCATTACCAAGGTGACCACTATGACCCACGCTATCATGAAGATCCTCGTGATTACAGAGATTACAGAGACCCCTTTGAACAGGATATCAGAAAATATAGCTACATTCAACGTGAACGTGAGCGAGAACGCGAACGTTTTGAGGCTGACCGCAGCAGATGGAGCCCGTCCCATCCACGTCGGCCCATAACCCCTTCTGCCTCTCCTTCACCATCTGAGCGCGTCTCAAGGGAAGCAGAGCGACGTGTGTACAGGCACTCGTCTGAGAGAAGTGGGAGCTGTAGCTCTTTATCGCCAACTCCTCAGTTTGAAAAGTCTGAAAAGTCTCCACTGGATTATAAAACCGATAGTCTGGACCGAGAAGTGGAGCAGCCCGAGGCTGACCGTGTTAGTGGAACAGAAAAGAGCAAGCGCGGTAGACGCAAAGAAAAAGCAGATCGAGAGAAGGGTGAGAAAACAAAATCAAGAAGGGGGAAAGTGCAGTCTCCTAGTGTACCGTATTCTGAAGCAGACCGAGAGCCCAGCCAGGACTCAAATTCTGGGAAAGCGAAAGGTTCAGATGTGGAGAGCTCAGAGAGGCAGAGGCACAAAGGTGAAGGCGAACCTTCCCCTTCGGATCCGATGTCTCGTCTGGAGTCACAAAAAGAAAGGCTTGACTGTGCTAAAGTTGATTCAGTGGATCGAGATAGTAAAGGGAGGTCGAAGAAACACCTTAAATCGGAAGTTGCAAACGAAGGGAAAGATCCGCTTTTGGATTCTGATAGGCTTGCGGCACGAAAAAGGCGCTTTGCTGATCCTGGCAAAACCAACAAACAGAAGAGGGGTCGTCTTGAGGAAGAGCAGAGCACAGTGGTTAGCCAACCTGCAGATGTTGGAGCTTCTTTTTCAAAGGAAGGAGAAAGCGATGTAAAAACATTAGAAAAAGAGGCACAGAAGAGAGAACATTCTAAGTCCAAATCAGAGCGAGTGGCGACTCATTGTAGGGATGAATTCGATCACCAAACTGATTCCCAAAATTCATCTGGACGACAGGAAGAGCATTCTGAGACTAACGTGGAGTCCTTAGATTTAAAATCTCAGTCTGGACCAAGCGTGTCAAGGCAGTTCTCCAACGACGGAACGCCAGAGAAGGACAGCAAAGGCAGGGAAGAGTTACTGGACATAGATCTTTCTCAGAGTTATCGGAAGCAAATGGAGCAGAACCGAAGACTTCGTCAGCAGCTTCAAGAGCCTGACAAACCAGGAAAGCCAGAAACTCCTCAGTGTGTAGAACCAGAAGATTTTGAACATCGCAGCTTGGTGCATGAAGTAGGCAAGCCACCGCAGGATGTCACTGATAACTCTCCACCGACTAAAAGCAAGAAACAAGATCCCTTGGACATGGAGGTTGGCACCAAGAGAGAACGGGTATACAGAATTTTTCGACCGAAGAGTGAAGAGTCTGAGTGGACCATAAACTCACCCAGATTTAATGCCTCTCAACTTGGAGAGGAGGAATATACAGATGTTCCTCAACTAATTACTGTGAAAGATGTAAAAGAACCACCTAAACATGAGGACAGTTCTCATCAGGAGATGGACCCGGTTAAACGTGTACATACTCCACAGGTGTCCAAGCTAAGCACGTCCCAACATGATGAGCAGAGACGTTGGGAAAGTCGGCTAAAACAAGACTTGTTGCCTGACTTTTCAAGGAGCTCAGAAAAAAGGCGCCTCAATCGATCCTATTTGGATTACAGACTCTGGCCTGATTTAGAACCCGGTGAAGTACGCTCTGACTCTGAAGAAGATAGAGAACACAAACCAAATTCTCTCATGCCCTCAACCTCAGTGTCTTTCCCTGAACGTCATCGTGGAGACAGATTACCAGAATCAAAGCTAACCACCTCACTGGAAAGGAACAAGTTTTGTTCATTTGCGCTCGACCAGACAATTACACCAGACACTAAAGCATTGCTGGAACGAGCAAAGTCCTTATCCTCCTCAAGGGAAGACAATTGGTCTTTTCTGGACAGTGATTCTCATTTTGCTAGTTTTAGAAGCAGAAAAGATACAGAAAAGGTTGAGTCAACTCCACGACCGACTCCTTCATGGTACATGAAGAAGAAGAAAATACGAAGCGAGTCCGAGGATAAACTAGATGATCGAAAGGAAGATCCGAAACCAGAAGAGCAAGAGCGGCGAGAGCTCTTTGCGTCTCGCTTTCTTCACAGCTCTATCTTTGAACAGGACTCGAGGCGTCTTCAGCATCTTGAAAGAAAGCATGAAGACCCTGAACATGGCATGGGCTTTTCAGCTAACCAGCAAGGCCAAAATGAAAATCAGCCTGATTCTGAACCTGTAGTCCTCTTCCATGAACGCTTTTTAGAGTTGACAAGACTGCAGCAACAGAAGGGAAAAGAGCAGTCTCAGCAAGAAACCAAAAAAGAGGAAGGCACTGATGGACAAGTCATTGATAAAACACAGGAGGAAGAGCAACGCAGTTTGGTTGAACCAGCTGAAATGAAACCTGTTGAGATTAAACCAGTCAGCCCTGTACAAGCCCCTCAGCCAAGCCCCGTGCAAATCATTCAACCTCTTGTTCAAGAAATTCAAAAGTCAACACCTGTTGTAACACTTAAGGAGACATCGCCTCAGCAGGAAGTTTGTAATGTAGAAGAATCTTCCACCAAACAACTCTGTCTTTCTGTGAAAGAAGAAAAACAACCTGAACAGTCTTTAGTCTCCCTGACAAATGCACTGCCTCAAGAACCCCCTGAGTCAAGTAGATCTGAATCCCAGGATTCTAAGACTTTAGTGAAGGAAGTGAAAACAAGTCCTAATAAAGAGCTGGAACTGACCAATGACAGAGACGTTGAGCAGTGCTCCAGTAGCGAGAAACATACTACTGACTCGCAAATGACATGTGAACCAAAATCTGAGCCTCAAGCCGAGATTCCTGAAGTACAGAATCCTATATCTCCTATGATTGTAGATGAAGGCGAAGAAAGATTAGAGAAATCAGAGCCTGTTCCTATGGAAGTTGAACCTCCTGTGAAAGAAACGGATTCAAAATGTGTGGACAATTATATGGTGGAGGAACCAATATCTCCTCCTCCAAAGTCCAGAAACAAAAAGGGAAAGGCCTCGCCAACAACCCCAGTAGCTCCTTTGACACCATCAAACACACCAGATAAACAAAGTACTCGCAAAAGTGAACGCATCGATAGAGAAAAACTCAAACGCTCCTCTTCTCCAAGAGTGGACTCCTCTAAAGCAGTTTTGGATGCCAAGTCGACTGGCAAATCACCCATCCATAGCCCTGAGACCGAGCAAAATGTAGAACAAAACACTCCCCCTGTGAGGGCAAGGCGTAGAAATGTACGTTCTGTTTATGCCACCCCGGTTGAAGATGAATCTACACCACAAACTGGAAAGGATGTGGAGTCACCTCGTGGGTCACGCAAGCGTGGTGTAGACAAAGAAGCAGGGCAACAGCAAGCAGAACCAGACAATCCTCCGGTACAACAACCCCCACGGCGGGGACGTCCACCTAAAAATCGACGCCAAGGAGAGGATTTTTCAGCTGGCAAGAGTGAGCGCTCAAAAGTAGCTGAGACTAAGGAGTTTGACGTCAATGAAAGTGGAAACAGTGAAATTGTAACTAAGGCAGGCAAAGGCAAACATTCCCCTTATGTAAACAAAACTGCAAATCAAGGAACTGGGGCTGGATTAGCAAAAAAAGGAGACAAATTTGATAAAACATCTGACGCAATACCTCCTACTGAGGTGGACGTGGATTGTCAGGACAGCAGTGGCCAGCAGGATGGTGGTCCTTTAGCAGCGAATGAGCCAAAGGAGGAGCATAAACCCCCAAGCAATTTAGAAACAAAACAAGACAAAGACAGAACTACTCAAACAGAATGCATAATCGGAAGCCAAGATAAACTTAGCGAGACTGCTCAAGAGCAGTCACTTTTGGACAAAAGCGCGAAAACTAAAACTACTCGGATAACTTGTACTTCAAAGCTAATGACTGAGGATAAATCTCTTGTTCTCAAAAACCTTAGAATCAGGCTTGATGTGACTGAGGTAAAAGCGATACTGCAAACTGGGGAAGACGAATCAGGGCATGATGATGGACCTAAAAAGGTTGTGTCAGGAACATCGCCTAAAGAGCAAGTCCCAGATCCTAGATTGGAAAAAGACACCATAGAGGAAGATGCTAGTAAAGAATCAGTAACAACATCTCCAAAGGTCAAGGATCCACATGAGGCATTATCCCGCCAGATGGAGCTTGAAGAAGCTGTGGAAAATATTGCCAAACTTACAGAAGGCCCACCTCTTCTTCAGTTCAAGAACTCAACTGACTCCCAAGCCCCTTTATCTGAAATTGTTGAGGGGCGTGAAGAAGACAAGCCTGCTAATCCTGCTAGTGAAACAGAACTTGCCGCTGCTATTGATTCCATAACGTCTGAAGATATGTCTTGCGGCTTGCCACAAGACCAAGTTATCAGCGCTGTTGTAGATCCAGAACCAGATGTTCAAACTTTAGTCTCAGATGCCAAAGTTGAAGGCGGCAACCCGGCCGGTGTTCAAGAGGACGTGTCAAACATGGGGACACCGAGAAAAGGTGGAAAAGGAAGACCAAAGAGAGCCAAAGGCCAAAAGGCTGCTGCAAGCAAAAAAGAAGCTATCAAAGAGGTGGTCATGGAGCCTGAAAATCTTTCTGTTAAGTCCCCAGACCCAACATCCACAGCAGTTACTGAGATTTCACCCACGGGTACTGCTGCTGTAATTGCCCCCTTATCCAAGCAAGATTCCAATGTAGCTGTTATTGTCCCTGAAGTTCCTAAAGTGATTGAGAGTGCTCTTAAAGAGCAGCCTGACTTGCCAAAATCATCTAGTCCAGCAGCAAGCAAAAGCCAATCTTCACTCAGACCTCTGCTTAATCCTTATGAGTGTACGTCTCCTTCCCTTTCTCCCACAAGTATTTGCCTCAAACCTTCACATCCAAGTAGACTTTCTGTTTCCCCCACAGACAGATTGAGTCAGCCTAAAGAGACAGCGGTAGTCTCCCCTTCAGCCTCTCCCGCAACTCCAACAGAGAGCCCAACATTGCTGTCTGATTCCTTTGCCCATGATAGTAACACCAGCGACCTGCGAAAAATTCTCGCAAAACCAAGGGGTATTCCAATCTCGGAGGTCAGTGCTACTTCTGCAAGCATGCATTCGAGGGAATGTGATGTCAAAAGTGCACTGCATGAAAACAGGCAACCTTCTATTCCAGCTCAGCCAGTAGCTCGCCAGCCGACATCTTTACCATCCCCGGAGACAAAGCAAGTTTTTAACGAGAAATCTGTTATTTCTGTTATTGCCTCCACTGCCACCTCTGTTATCAGTCGAGTTTGTAACCCCCCTGAATCCGAGGAGAAACCCAGCCTTCCATTGGCAAACCCATTTGTGGAAAAGCAGCCACCAAAACAGATGTACCAGGCCAGCTTGGAGGAAAGTAGCACTTACCATGGACCACCTGTTGGAGAGGAGGGTGGGAATACAGGTCGCTATATAGTGGAGACCACATCCCTTAGTACAGGCCCCACTACTGGTCTCAGGGTAAACACCTCTGAGGGGGTGGTAGTGCTGAGCCACTCGGGACAGAAAATTGAAGGACGACAAAGAATTAGTGCAAAAATCAGTCAAATTCCACCACCCAGTGCAGTGGACATAGAATCCCCGCAGCTAGTGACGATGCCCCAAATCAAACAGGACCTTTACAGCTCATCCCAAAGAGATGTCTCTAAAAGTTCAGTACCTCCAGCAGACCATGTTCATTCCCTGAAGACGCAGACAAATGTATCCACTAAGCATGAATCTGGTTCGGATAAATTAGACTCATACCCTCCGGTGCAAAGTGGGGTTGTGAAGAGATTACAGCAGACACCTGGCCCATCACAGGTAATGGGTTTCCATCCCTCAGAATACACAATGCTGATGAAGCATTCAAAGAAAGGAGAAGGAAGTGAACCACTTAATGTGGAAAATGTGAAGCCTGCCTGGGTGTCTACCATAAGTCCTGCCATAAGTCCTCACCTTCCCTCTACAGGTGGCAATCACGTTGGGTTCATACCAGGCACGTCTACGGATAGAGCCACCTCACATATTCAAACCAAACAGGAACCCCGCTCACCACGGAAATCTGGTCACCCTCATTCTCCTTTTGCCAAAGTGTCTTCTCCGATTGGATCTTCATCTCCTAAAGGTGTGTCTATGGTATTACCAACTGGTTTACCCACCATGACCCAATATGTCCCTAGCGTGCACCACTCTGAACAGTCAGTCATTATGCCTCCTCATAGTACACACGGAAGCCTTGGCAGAATGTCGCCTCATCGTGTTGGCCAGGCCATTTCCATAGGTCACCTTTCTCAGGGAGATGTACGAGTCAACACGCCTCCGCTATCAGTGATGAACTATGGAATTCACCCTGACGGCCTTGCTTCTTCTTGGGCACCTGGGCAACAGCGCCCCACATCACCTCAGGCTGTGGGGAGCAGAGAGATGGTTCTTAAAGTCAACCCGGCCAGCGCAAGAGGTCATGAAGCAAGCGAGGAGGAAGCAGCCAGACGCTTTCATCAGGCGCTTGCAAGGCCGCCAGCAACTCAACTCAAACCGGATTCAATACCAGCAGAATACCGCGGTGCACTTCACAGCGCACTGCCAATGGAGAGGTTTAACATGCAAACAAGAGATATGCGCATGCTGATATACCACCCACAGGGAGAGCGTTCGGCTGCTGAGCTGCACCAGGGGCATATAGCAGAGGCTGTCCCTCCCACCTCAACACCGACCAACATTACAGCCTCGCTTTCTCCACGGGCACACCTGTTGCAGAAAGGTATATCTGACAAGGATGCCCTGAAGCAGTCAGAAATAAAGAGGGCCACACCACCCCCTGGGAAAGATGGAATGCTGGGAATCCGTGGCACAGTGCCTGCCATGGCCTCTCCTAAGCGAGTACAACTGATCACCTCAGGGCCACCCTTTTCGGAGTATCCGAACATGTACTCCAACCTGCGTAATGTGCATGCGCAGTTTCCTGAAAATTCATCTTTGGGGATCAGCCAACCTCCTCGCAACATCACGCCATCACAGGCAAGATGAAAGCTTTGACTGATGAGCTAAAATATTTACAATTTTATGTTTGCATTGCACTAAAATGTATTATTTTTGCCTTTTTTTCTTTTCTTTTTTTCTTTTTATAAAGGGTGCTCAAGAATCTGATCACAACCAAGCTCAGACTGAAAATCAAGTCGAGCATGTTGGACACCAGCAAATCAACATGGTACAGCTTCTTACGGTAAGACACAAGGGCACTTGGTGGGAAAATAATTTGACATCTGCAGCTGGGGCTATTAAAAATTAATTTCAACCAAGGGTTTAATGTGCGTTCTTATTTTTGTATTTTTCTTGAACAGAGGTATCCTATCGTGTGGCAAGGTCTGCTAGCGTTGAAAAATGAAACTGCTGCAGTCCAGTTGCATTTTGTGTGTGGAAACAAGTCTCTTGGCCTGCGCTCACTTCCTGTCCCAGAGACTGGACCTCCTCTACGTATTGTCCAGAGGATGAGATTGGAAACACAACAGCTTGAAGGAGTAGCTCGCAGAATGACTGTAAGGCTTTGGATGATCCACAATTTTAATTTTGAAGTGAAATAAAAAATGTAAAAAATTCTATTCAGCCTCAAAAAATCTCAAGATACGTTTGTGTAATAATATTAGCATTTTGACAAAAGTCTTTGTGGAGGCATATTTAAATTTAATTTATTTTTTTACTACTCTGTCATTCACTCACCACTTTCCCATATGTTGTCTGTAGGGCGAGAGTGAATTCTGCCTCCTGCTTGCAATGCCTTGCGGCTTAAATCAGGAAGACGTGGTGACGCAGACACAAGTGCTGAAATCAGCTTTTATTAACTACCTGAAAGCCAAACTGGCTGCAGGTATCATCAACGTCCCCAATCCTGGCTCCAATCAGGTGTGTGCATATGGTGTTTTCGTCTTCCTCATATATCTATTTTTGCATTTAATGGTTAGTCTGTTTGAATGAAACCCTGCTGTTTTCTACTCCTCAATGTTCTTTTTTTTTTTCTTCTTTTTTTTTTCTCTAGTTGTTAAACAACTCGTTTATGGATATTTATGATGGTTATTTTATTTGTTTGTTGGTGCAGTGCTACAGCTCTGTTCCTTGGGTTAGTGTAGTCAGTTAAATTCAATCTTGCAGTTGAGTCGATTCAGAGTTGAATCATTTTGTCAGTGAAGTTTACATGAAACCTGATCATGCTCAAACTCTCTCTGAAGAATCACACAGGCAGAGAACACGACCGAACATCAAACAAATCCAAAGAATCAGTTTCACACTAATAAGTGTATAAAAAAAAATTCACAGAGGAACAAGTGACAATTTAAGTTCGTGACCTTTTTCCCTTCTTTTCTTCCCTTTTCCTCATGCTCTCCTCCTAGCCTGCCTACGTGTTACAGATCTTCCCTCCGTGTGAGTTTTCAGAGTCTCACCTTTCACGGCTTGCTCCCGACCTCATTAACCAGATCTCCAGCATTTCGCCTCACCTCATGATCGTCATCACCTCGGTCTGATCCTGAACATCCTTTAAAACCTGGACTCTCGCCGACCTCACCGTCACGGACACGCTTGCGTTCCCGGACTTGATGGAGCTCAGGAGAAAACCGGTGGTGTTTGGAATTCTCCTACATATCAGTGTGTTGCAGCACCACTCCACATTATCTCCCGTTTCACATTTCTCTGCTGTATTTGTATTTATTGGTGAATTTTTTTTTTTTTTTTTTTTTTACTCATGGAAATTCTTTGAGAAATCAGGATGTTTTTCTTCTTCTTTTTTTTTATGGAACGAGAAAACAATGTGTGACGCAGAGTGAGAAATTTTTTTTTTTTTTTTTCTTCATGTTTCACGTGGAGAATACAAACCATTGTAACAGACTAATGTTATTTTTTAAATAATCATGCATCGTTCAGGAGAAATAACGTTGGGAATGTACATTTCACAGGATCGACTCGTCATCCTTGCTTTGTCACCTTTTCTCACTCACTTTGCTAATCCATGTTCGTGTAGGCTCGAATGCCCGGCTCTTGGAGTTTTGTGATTGCGGGATTGTAAATATTTTAAATATTTAAAAAAAAAAAAAACAGAACTGCGAAAATGGCTTAAACCCCGGGAGAGTTGCCTCTTTTTATTTTCAACGTTGGAACTGACTCCTGAAATCTTTGGCGGGGCTGAGACGAGTGGAAAAACATCGACGTAAATGTTTGTGATGTAAATATTGAAGACTTTGGGCTGGCAGCTCTCGAGGGTTTGTTTTGCGGGCACTTCAAATTTTCTTACTCAAATAAAAAAAAAAATCCAGAAAACTTGAATATAACGGTCATATTCTTTCTTTCTCTCAATCTCTAGCTCTCACATTTCATAATTTGTGTTTTTGATCTTGAGATCATGAGAATCATTTTTGTGTAAAAATAAATAAATAAATAAATAAAATAAAAATAAAATAAATGCCTCTAACCAAATTGAAACATGGACAGGAATACATTTGTGTTTTTTAAGCTAATTTTTACATACTGATAATGGTGCTAACATAACCTTACTTCACTTTTAATTACATAAATTTTAAAGTGTGCCATGAATATTGTTACCCACTCTTAGTTCTAAAGCCATGGAAACCCTCATCCCTGCATATTGTAGTATTTTCCTGATTTACAAAACCCACTTAAAGCCTGTTACTTAGCTGATTAGTTAACTTGGGTGTGCTGGGACCTGAGGAAGCACTAAAATGTGCAGGGATCCTCCAGGACTGCGGATGAGACCTACTGTTGTAAAGGACACAACCTGCCCTGTGTGCTGCTGTAGATTAAGACTTCGTACTCTTCCAGGGAGTTGAGGAATAATTTGGGGAAATCAGTTTGTGGTTGTTACAGTGAGCCAAACAAAACTGCCAACTGTGGCGCGTTTTAGAAATGTTCTTTCTGAAAATGTGTTTGATTACTGCTACTACTGAAGCCTGAAAGCCACATCAACACTTGCAAACTCAGATTTTGCAAATCTCTTTTTAAATCGATTAAATAGAAACTTGTAAACTTCTTAAATATAAACTAACTTCTAAAAAGCAGCTAATACACACATGGACAACAGAAAATTGATGATTAGGGTCATGATGATTGGGGGCATGCATATGTTTGGCAATGCATACTGTAAAAGAAAAGAAAAATTGTAAACAAATATGAGCCAAAAGACCCAGTGTGAACTAGAAAGAAATTTCTAGAAACTCATCACACTAGCTAGATGTTTGGACACAGTGTGTTGAACTGGGATCTTCACCTGAAAAATGAGGCACTCAAAGCAAAGACAAAGGAATTATCACTGTTCTTACAAATGTGTCTTTGGGATTTAGGCTCAAGTCAAAAGTCAAATAAAGATGAGAAGTTTCTGTCCCTCCCTGGTGGAGTGTGTGGAGAGTCATGGACTCTGGAGGACAACAGTTCAAATTCTGGCTTCCCCTTTTCTTCACAGCTTTAAGATAAAGAAAATGATGGATGCTGAGTGTGGTTTCAGAGACTCTGAGGCACTGGGGAAAACCTCAAGCAGGGCGCCACATCTTGATATCAGTGCTGAAAGTGTGATTCACAGTTGGTGTGTGTGGGGAAAGTGGGAAAGTCTGAGAGACTTGAGGTGAGTGGAACCTCAGGGTGAAGTGAGTAAAATTAGAAGAGTTACTGACTTTTAAGTGAATGTTCTGACTTTTTGTTGTTGTTGTAATTGTGCCCATACAGAACCCCAGTTAAAAACCCATCACCTCTACATCATAGCTTGAACTACAGGCACGTTTCAGGTTTTCTTTTTAACCACAGCTTCTCCATTTCATACACAATCCAAGCCCAGACTTGCACCAGTAACCTCACACACAGGAGGTGAGAGTTCTGCCACCGAGCCACCCCGCCTTACACACAATAGCCCCTTTTTATAGGGCTTTTGAAATGAAGCATAAATCAATAGATTAAACAAAACAGATGAGGGTTTGATCACACTGATAAACATGATGGATAACTTTGGATAGAACTTGCATCTGATTTTTTTAGACTCAGATTTGATCATATTAAGTAAAAATTATCACTGCTAGGGCTTTTTAATTATAAATTCCTTTTCTATTATTACTGGCTAATGAGCTTCTCTTTCCAACAATCATTTACCTTTTTTCTAGTTTCAGTCCATGGATGTATTTTTTTTTGTAGTAATAGCCTGAATATATTCATTTATCACTGATTAGCACAGGGGTCTCAAACTCAGTTCCTGGAGGGCCGCAGCCCCACAGAGTTTTGTTCCAACCATAATTAAAAACACCTGATCCAACTAAACAGGTCATTAAGGCTTATTTGAAAACTACATGGTATGTATGTTGGAGCAGGTTTGGAACAAAACTCTGTGGGGCTGCGGCCCTCCAGGAACTGAGTTTGAGACCCCTGGATTAACATAAATCATCATTTCTGACTGAATAACAAGATACTCTAACCTGTTAATCTGCTCAAACAGGTGGTCGAAAGCAGAGTGAAGAGCTAAAGATCACACTAAGGACAGTTTAATATTCAGAGCTCTCCTCAAGGAGACGTCCTGGAGACGCCTCACACAAGGTTATCCAGTTTTAAACAATAACTTGACATGGCTCGGAGGATACTCAGGATTTGTGGCTCAAACCAGAAAATCAGTGCTGAAGGACACACTAGCACGTTGAGTGATACTGCATGAATTGGAGAGAAACTTCTAGAAACTTTCACCCCCACCCCTTACAGATACGGCTTTAGTGGTGCAACAGGTTTTCTTGTGCCTGCCTGAGGGATCTGGAGGAACTTGATGAACTCGTCCACTTGTTACGCAACACTCCAGATAACGTCAGGAAAACATAAGGAGTTACTTGATGTGTAAATTTACAGCAACTCAGCAAACACCAGGATTTGTAGCTCATATTAAAAATGTGACAATAAATAAGAGAAATGAACAAAGATATAGTTCTGAAATATTGGGAATTTAATTGGTATGAGAAATCAACCACTATAGAGGCCGAATATTAGCGTTATTGCTGTATCCTATTGCAATGCTTTCTGGGTAATTTGTGCTCCTAAAGTCTGGTCAAGTTGATGCGACCTCAGTTTCATAGTTGTATGAAAAACATCCCAGTTAAAAGATGTTTACTGAAGATTCAGCTAAAGGCAAGTCGAAAAGGGTGGAGAATAAACAGGAAGGGGCTTAGTGTCTTAGGTCCTCACTGGAGCCGAACAGCGCCACCAACTGCTCCTTGTACAAAGCAATGTTCCTCTTCATGATCTCTTTACAAGGACCCAGAAGACGTTCAAACGCCTGGACGTCGATCACTGAAAAGGGAGGCAGAGAAATACAGGGTGGGCCAAAAGTAGGGTTACAGTTACTTTATCTGCTTCACCTTCTCAATCACGTTTTAGATATAAAAATTATTATTATCAAGAAGGTGGACTCTGAGCACTTGAGAGATTAAATGTTCAATGTAAAATGTCTAGTATGTAATTATAATATATGTAAATAAAAGTCTAAATTTCTAATAAAGGAAAAATGTTTAAGTGTTAACTGTAACCCTACTTTTGGCCACCCTGTATATCAAATGCTATATACTGCATGTTGTACATTTGCTGGATTTCCTTTACAAAATGTTAAACAGCAATGTTTCCTGGGTAAGATGTGCTCCTGAAGCCTACAGAGATGTCATCTGATGATATTTCCTCACACGGATACAGAAACAAGACTGACCTTAATACAGCCACGGGGACTGGAAAGCAGCCACGGGACTGGAACACAGTCTGCAGGGCTATGAGTTTTACCTAAACACTTAGTTTCTCCCACGGCGTAAACCGACGCAGCTCGAGGTTTGTTAGTGACGAGCGCCAGTTCTCCAAAGTACTGACCCCGAACACAGCGGGAGACCTCCACCTCCACCTCCTCACTCCTCAGACGACAAAAATAAAGATCAAAGATATGTTGCAAGTCCATTCTGGTCCTGGGGAGCTGTACTGTTTTCTCTGCTATTGCAAATTCATTAAAGTAGAAATAAAAGAAAAATGGGAAACTAGACAGCAAGAAAGTTACAAGTTTAGCAGCATGACTATGGGGTGGAGCCTTTCTGATGATGTCACAGTATATCCCTGTAGTAACGCATTGCATACAATACGGTCAGGGATATATAGCTCAGTGTTTAAATGCATTGGCCTACGGTTTGGAAAGTCCAGGTTCAAATCCTACAACCACCAACGCGCGACGCCTGGGTCTGGTTCAGCACCTTGAACAGCAGCAAAAATCCTTTCATTTCATTGGCTGTCAATGAGTGTCAGCTATACGCGACTTGCCCCCACGCTCTGTTGGGCCCTTGAGTGAGGCCCTTAACATTCAACAGCTAAGATGTATAATGAGATCAAATTGTAAGTCACTCTGGATAAGGGTGTCTGCCAAATGTCAACATTACATGCATTGTGTTTTAACATGGCTAACAATAATGTGAAAAGTGTCAGACACGCTAAGCTCTTTAGCATTTCTTTTCTGGCTGCTTCACTTATTCACATGTTGTGTGTGATTTACTTTTCTCTTGATCATGATCTTCACGACTCCAGACTCCACGATGTAGAAGCAGTCAGCCGTGTCGCCCTGTTCAAAGAATACACACTTCCTGTTGAACAGTTTCATTTTCATTCAAGAAGAAAATACACAAAACGTACAAATCACACACTGACCTGTTTGATGATCTGGTCTCCGTCTTTGAATGATTTTGCTCCTAAAACGTCGACGATCTTCATCCGTTCTGATAACTGTAGATTCACATGAGGACAGAAGCATTACTGTGATTATTTTAAAATAAATTATTTTAAAAAGTGCTACATTATATATTCTCACAAGGAACGTCCAAAAATAATACATTTACAGTACAGTAGAGCACATTCAGGAAATAATCAAACATTTAATATAAAGACACATATACAGTATATTTGCTCCACCCTCTACCTGAAAAACTGGTTCTTGTATTTGAATATTGGAAGCTGATTGGCTGCTTGATTTAATGATGCAATAGCGCACAGGTTTTTCGTTAACGTGCCATCATTACATTTTTATTTTATATTTCAATTATCGTAATCTGTACTAATATACATTGATAATGTGATTTGTGGTGAGTGTTTGGGAATGAAAACAACTGAGAGAGAACATACTGAAAACACACACTGACCTCGAGTGATTTCAGTAGATGCACACACTCGATCAACGCCTCGTAGGTTTTCCTCTTCTTGGCGTTATTTTTCACTATCAGTCTGTGAAATGTCTCCCTGTCCTACACACATTATAAACGTTATAATAGAACAATATTGTTTCTTCATTACCAATTGACTTAATAAAAAATAAATGCTACATTTAGTTCACTTATATTTCCATAGTTTTAGTAAACAGACATTTTGGCCAACAGACATTTTGAGACTCAAGTAGAACATTTGGACAAATCGCGAAATGAGGCTACACACAGGATGATGTGAAACACACACTGTATTAAACATTCATTACATGGAACTGCAGCAGTAGAAAGAAATTTTTATTTCTCTTTCTTAGACAAAACAGGCCAAGTGTGAGACCTTTTCCAGAGTTTTAAACAGCAGTATGTCCTTGCAGGCTTCCTGTAGTCTGTATCGCTGCCGATCAGTTTTGTGGTGAACGATCTTCAGCTCAGAGTCATCATCATCATCATCATCCTCATCCTCATCTGGGTTGTAAGACTCAGCACACACTGTGGAGAGCAAAGTCAATGTGACACACACACAAACACATATTGCAGCAACATACACACTCTACATGTTCCCCAGTGTGACACGCCCACTGGGGAACAGTATCGCTGTAACACGCACTGCAGGTGACACG
>JAAGKR010004330.1:0-23086 GCA_011419295.1 Clarias macrocephalus | reverse complement strand
ATGTGTAAGAAAAATGTGTCTAGATAATGAGATTGTCCCTGATGAGCGAGCCAAGGGTGACGGCGACAGTGGCAAGGAAAAACTCCCTGAGATGGCAATAGGAAGAAACCTTGAGAGGAACCAGACCCAACAGGGAACCCATCCTCATCTGGGTGATAACGGATAACAGAAATTGTATAACATCATGTGTGTTATGCAGCTGAAAGTTCGATATAACAGAAGTTATTTAAATTAACACAAAGTCCAGTTCAGCACAGGGATGAGTCAGCAGGTGCAGAGGGCAGATGGGGGTCTGGATCACTGGGAGCTCAGGAGCAGCATGTGTAGATCCAAACCAACATGAAGAGGAATCCTGCTGGAGCAGGTCCTTCTCTGGATGCCTCAGGATCCTCGCAGGGTCGGCCTCTTTCCACTGAAGTTGGCACAATCTCCAGATGCCTCGGGTGGAAAAA
Organism: Clarias macrocephalus; assembly: GCA_011419295.1. NCBI lineage: Eukaryota > Metazoa > Chordata > Actinopteri > Siluriformes > Clariidae > Clarias > Clarias macrocephalus. The sequence goes on along the minus strand of JAAGKR010004330.1, from coordinate 22,634 downwards.
TAAAGAGCAGGTTAAAGGAATTAGCGTGGTTGCCATTCAGGATAGATGTACTGGAGTATGAGGTTATGGGATGAGTTACGTGTATGACAGATTAAAGAGATGCGTCTTGAGTCTACTTTTAAACTGGGAAACTGTGTCTGAGTCCTGAACACTGTCAGGAAGGCTATTCCAAGTTTTGGAGCTAAATATGAAAAAGCCGTACCTCCTTTTGTAGATTTTGATATTCTGGGAACTACCAGAAGTCTGGAGTGTTCTGATCTTAAGGAGCGTGGTGGATTGTAACGCATCAGAAGACTGGTTAGGTATGTGGGAGCTAAACCGTTTAGAGCCTTGTACGTAAGTAATGTTATTTGGTAATTAATTCTAAACTGAACAGGTGGCCAGTGCAGGGATGATAATATTGGGGTTATATGATCATATTTTCTGGATCTAGTGAGAACCCTGGCGGCTGCATTTTGGACTAACTGTAGCTTGTTAATTGAGGATGCAGGACAGCCACCCAGTAATGCATTACAGTAGTCCAGTCTGGAGGTCATGAATGCATGAACCAGCTTTTCTGCATCAGATACAGATAAAATGTTCCTAAGCTTGGTGATATTTCTAAGGTGGAAAAAGGCTGTTTTTGTGATGTTGGAGATATGATTTTCAAAGGATAAGTTACTGTCTAATATTACGCCCAGGTCTTTCACTGTCGAGCTGGTGGTAACAGTACATCCTTCTAAACGCAAGCTGAATTGTGAGAGCTGGTGTGTACTGTTTTTTGGGCCAATAAGTAATATCTCTGTCTTATCTCAATTTAGTAAAAGAAAATTATCGGTCATCCAATATTTTATATCTTGAATACACTCAGTTAGTCTAGACAATTTGGGTATTTCGTCTGGTTTTGTGGAGATGTATAACTGGGTATCATCAGCATAACAAGGGAAACTAATCCCATGTCTTCTAATGATGCTACCCAAGAGGAGCATGTATATTGAGAACAGCAGAGGTCCTAAAACTGACCCTTGTGGCACCCCATATTTCACTGGCATTACACCAGACTGTTCTCCATTCAGATCTACAAAATGGAATCGATCAGACAGGTAGGATCTAAACCATTTTAACGCCTGTCCCTGAATACCAATGTGATTTTGTAAGCAATCTATGAGAATGTTATGATCTATAGTGTCGAATGCAGCACTAAGATCAAGTAAGACTAGTATCGAGATGCAGCCTTGGTCCGAAGCTAAAAACAAGTAATTTTCAATTTTAACTAGTGCAGTTTCTGTACTATGAGGGGGCCTGAAACCTGACTGAAATTCTTCGAGGATATTGTTTTCCTGCAAGAATGTGCATACTTGGGCAGATACTACCTTTTCTAATATCTTTGATATAAACGGAAGGTTTGAAATTGGTCTGTAATTTGTTATATCATTTGGGTCTAAATTAGATTTTTTACACTAGGAATTTCTGCCAAATGACAGCACTGTTATGCTCTGATATGTTTTTATTATTTGGATTACAGGATGTTCATAAGGATTATGATTTTGCAGTGCAACAAGGACAAAACATGTCCTGATGTAAAAATTCCCTAAGCGCACCTTTAATCCAGGAACACACCCGTTTTTCATTTGTTTATTGAAGCGTGCCGTTTTAAATCAGTTCTACCCCGAGCTTATGAAGTTATGAAGTAGAGTCATTACAATTTTTATGAGAGTGAGACTTACAGTAATAACAGAGCACTAAGATTCGTAGCGCTTAGCGCTTAGCACTTACTTAGCATCACTGGATCTCTGAATGAAATAACCTCCAGTCTGTCCTCTACTCTGTTCCACTTTCTCGTCTTCTCTCCCTGCCACCCCCCCCATACACACACACACACACACACACACACACACACACACACACACACACACACACACACACACACACACACACCTTCCCCCTGTCACACGTTCACAAACTTACACCCGCACTCAAGACATTAGAAGGTTTGATCCAAGGATGCAGAGAGAGCTGACCTGTTCTAGGGGTTTGTAAAATGCACCATTGTAAGAGTGTGTGTGTGTGTGTGTGTGGGGGTTCAGGAGATGGTGACAGGTTGACAGCATGCAATGCAGCTGGGGGAGAGCCTGCAGGTGGCCCTCTGACAGCACGCAGTACATATGTCTCCTCTTATCAAGCTAAAGCCATCTCTCTCTCTCTCTCTCTCTCTCTCTCTCACACACACACACACACACACACACACACACACACACACACACACACACACACACACACACACACAAGAAAAACAAAGCCCCCTAATAGTGCAGGACTGCAGGTGGATTAATGAAGATAAATGGTTCTATGAGAAGAATCCTCCCCAGTGATGAGTTTACACTTTCACCACAAACAATTTATCTGTCCGTCTGTCCGTCTATCTATCTGTCTGGATGCCTGTATTGTGTTTCTTCGTCTGTTGTCTATCTGTCTGTCGTTTCTCTACATGTCTGTTTATCTCGCTGAGTGTCTGTTCGCATTACTGTATGTATGTCTCTCTTCTGTCTGTCTTCTTTCCCTCTGCTTCCTGTCCGTCTCCGCCTGTCCATCTGTCATCTGTCTAATATAGAATCTCTGGTGTAATTCATGCTGCTTATTTTAACAAGACAAATTCTCTGTCTGTCTGTCTGTCTGTCTGTCTGTCTACATGATTTGTATAATTTACAAGATCATTTCCCCTGTGCTGTCAATCAAAATCCGTGTCTGATCCTTTCTGTCCAGCCCTCCGTCCGTCTCACTCGGACCTTCCATCCTGGATTCATTTAGATCAATGTTTACTACAGGACTTTATTGCAGGAGTTTATCGACACTCTGTGAGTGTGTGAGCCTGATCGATGGTCGGACACTCTGCAGTATTCTCACACTCCTCCCTCGCTCGTAACTCTGACTCGCCTTTAAACTCTTTTCCCTCCGTGGAAAGATTGGATGCTGATAAGCGATGTCTGGGCTGGTCCGAGAGGCATCGCAAGCAGTCACCAATCAGAACCGTCTGTCAGAGCCTGTCTCCCAGTGAGTGACAGAGTGAGCCTGCGAGAGGGCGGGGAGACAGCGTGATGGACAGCTGGGGACAACAAATAGGAAATCAATGTAATCAATCAGAAATGAGACTGAAGCTTGGGCAGTAGCAGGGATTTATATCCTACACCAACACAAACTCTCTCTCTCACTCTGTGTGTGTGTGTGTGTGTGTGTGTGTGTGTGTGTGTGTGTGTGTGTGTGTGAATAATTGTTTACTTGTGGAATTCACTGTGGCGCAGTGGTGAGATACATTTAATCAGTGTTCTTGAGGTTCCTGCATCGCTGACATCATGTTTGTATTTATGTACAGATCACAGTGATGAGCTTCGCTTCTACCTCATCCACATGACTGAGGTGAGTTCACTGCAGGTTACCCTCCTACTGTCTGTCTGCCTGTCTGTCTGTCTGTCTGACTGTCTGCTTAATTATCTGTATGTTTGTCTATGCGTCATTAAAATGCCTTTTTATATGTGTATCTTATACATATCCATCTCTTTACCTGTCTAATATTTCTCCATGCACCCAACTGAGCATCCATCCATCCATATAAACATTTGCCAGATCATCCATCCATACATCATTTATTTATTCCATCCATCCATATAACCATTTACCAGATCATCCATCCATCCATCCATCCATCCATCCATCCATCCATCCATCCATCCAATCATTTACCCATCCATCCATCCTGTTATCTGTTTACCTAACTGAGCATCCATCCATCCATCCATCCATCCATCCATCCATCCATCCATCCATCCATCCATCCATCCATCCATCTATCCATCATTTATTTATTCCATCCATCCATATAAACATTCACCAGATCATCCATCCATCTATCCAAACATTCACCATTTATTCATTCCATCCATCCATCCATCCATCCATCCATCCATCCATCCATCCATCCATCCATCCAATTATTTACCCATCCATCCATCTTGTTATTTGTGTACCCAATCCATCCATATAAACATTTACCAGATCATCCATCCCTCCATCCATCCATCCATCCATCCATCCATCCAAACATTCACCATTTATTTATTCCATCCATCCATCCATCCATCCATCCATCCATCCATCCATCCATCCATCAGTGTCTATTCAACCATTTATTCCTCTATTTAGCTTTCTAACCAACTGTTCATACATACATCCATTCATCCATATGTTTATTTAACCATTAATTAATTCACCCAACAGTTCATTCCACTGTCTAGTGATCTATCTAGTCTATCCATTCGTTCATCCATCCATTCGTGCATCTTTTTATCTGCTTATCTAACTTTTCATCAACATTTTTATGAAGAGTTTTTGTGTTCTATTCATTCGCAGCAGTGTGTGTATGGAACAGATTCAGGTTGTGTTAGATTGCCCCCCCCCCCCCCCCCCTCCCCAGTGTAAAACTAAGGTACATGTCGTGGCTGATTTATTACTTCAGCGATAAGTGGAACATTTTCTGACATCATTCTTTGTAGTAATCACAGAAGCTCCATTTGTTTCTAGACTTCTCTCGCCTCCTCTGCCTCTCTTCTAATTCTCCTAATCCTCCCTACTCAAGTCTGTTTTCCTTTCCTCCCTGAGCGATCACCGCTGACGTCACTGTCCTCTTTTTTCCTCACCCCCCCCTCCCCTTCTGAAAACAGCATTGTATCACCTAATTAAATCTCGATTAATTTTTTAACAACTTCTCGCCTATTTTAAACACAGCAGACGGGGCCGACTGAAGCTTTCAACACATGGCCCATGGCTGTAGATAGTGTAAAAAAAAAAGACCCAAAATATGCGGTCTGTCCAATTAGTTTCCTAAAACAGAGCGTTTTTCCAGGCGCGAGGTTGCGACCGTGTGGTGTGTGATGTCTGAGATGTCCGGGTGTAGTGTCTCCGCCTGGGAGTGTGTAGCTGTCGCTTGTGACAGGAAGCGACTCTGCGGGAGACGTGACGATGACGGGATCCATTTCACCCGTCGACCTGCCACTGCTTCTTCCTCATAATGAGCAGCTTTATTTATTTCTCTTCATGCAGGGGAGGACATGTGTCACATCTTCCTACTTACTGCTCGTGTCCGACGGTTTAAAACTCTTGTGCGCGGTCAGGTAGTTCTAAAAATAAATCCACCCAAATACACTGATTCTTTAACTATGTTGAAGCTGAGGAAGACGCTTGGGACATGGATTTTCTAGTGACACGAGTGTGTATTAGCGTTAATCCAGGACATTGGTCAAATCCCAAGGCTAACGATGTGAGGGGTAGAATGGGACAAAACCGGGCAGACAGTGACTACAGGATGAGTAACATTTTATATTCTAAGATGATTCTGTTCAGGGTGACGTGTGGTTTGGCGCCTGTTCCAGGGGCACAAGCACACCCTGGACAGGGTGCTGATCCATCGCGGGGCATACAGTACACAAACACACTACATTGGACTGTTGGGGGCAACCGGAGTCCGCAGAGGAAACCCACCAAGCACTCAGAGAACATGCAAACTCGACACACACAGCAGGAATCGAACCCCAGGCCCTGAAGGTTCGAGGCCACAGTTTACGCCACCTTCTATTCCATTCCATCACGGGGTGTTTGATACAGTAGGACAAGTGTATTACAGCACACAAAGACAATGTTGCAATGCCCTTCGGTGCCCCGCCTCACTGCTGTGTGAATGCAGCCGTAGATGGATGCGTTAATGAGGTTGTTAACATTTTGCACATGTGGGGGAATGTTCGCGGCCGCATATTGATATAACAATCATTTAGAGCATTATTACCTCCTGTAGGAAAAGAAACAGAACTCTGGTAGTAACATTTACTTGAAATAGCGACGGTTAAATTGTCTTCTTGTTCTCTTTCTCTCTCTCTCTCTCTGTAAATACTTGTTTATTGATTCCTCTGGATAAAGTGCACCTTCATCAATAATTTGTGATCAATGCCAGCACAGGCTATGACGGTACTGGAGAGCAAAATTACACTAGTCCCTTGTAAGGGGGGGGGTTAAATATGACATATCTATCTGTATTTGGATGGAGAAACTTGTCACGTATTGTTGATCACCGAGCCTGCACCATTTTTTCCCCTGTCCTTCCCCCAGGGCGATAAATATGCAGCGCATACTTAATGGCTCCCGAAAGCCGTGTAGAGGACATTTAAATTCAGCTTTCAGAAAGAAAAAAAAATGATAATAATGATAGTGAATAAAATAAAAGAAAAAGTTTTGTTTGAGACATACTTTTTTAAAATCAGACACAGAAGCGGCACAGACAAGACCAAGAAAGAAAAACTCAAAAATGAAAGGGGATGTAATTGTATCATTATTTGTCATTACATGGAAACTGACTTTAACAGATTTTATTTATTTATTTGTTTGTTTGTTTGTTTTTAAAATAATAGTCTTTGGATGTAATAATCCGTGTTTATTGGTGGTATATCGGTATGTAAGGGGCGTTCAAGTCAAACCGGGACTAGTGATGAAAGTTCTGGTGAAATGAAGGCGTCTTTATATTTACAGAAGATTTCAAGGTGTACATGATGATGATAAGACTCTAAGTCGAAGTCACACATCTGTGCAATAGTGCAAACTTTTTACAGAAGCCGGTACGTCTGGGAATGACGATCCCACTGCAGTTGTTCCCCTGATTCATTGAAAATCGATGGATAGCTTGACGCCAGCTTGCACAAGAGACGCATCCATGCAGATTGTGTGTGAACTGTACACACAATCATTCACCAACACCACTTGCACGTTACAGGAACTCGGCTGGGAGTCATCGCCGCACGACCCCGTACAGCCCTGACCTCGCTCCAAGCCATTTCCACATGTTTGGGCCATTAAAGGAGTTCCTGGGAGGCCGGCGTTTCAGATGTGAAGCAGACAGTCTGACTGAGAAAACTGACTCTTTACTGAGAAAACTTTTTATCTTGATGCTATCCAAGCACTAGTGAAACACTGAGATAAGAGCGTCAGCGTAGCCGGGGATTATATAAATGGAAATAAAAAAGGTTTTAACCTGCATAAGCAAAAGTCCTGCTTTGATTTGAACGTCCCTTGTATGTATAGAAATATATATTGAAATGTTATTCGACTGTGGTGAAAACATGTCTAAGTGCAGTGGACTGGCGGAGTGGCGGAGTGTTGTAATGCAATCCCGGGTCCTAATTCGATTCCGCTTTCCTCCCTGGTCTCCAAGGCAAGGCGTAATAGTACTGAGCGAGAACTAAAAGAAACAACTGAAGGAGATAGAACAGTGCGTTAATAGCAGAACAATCTTGTTAGAAGAATAGATCTGGCATGTTCCGTTCACCTTCTTCATGTCATCCATGCACAAAGTTCAGGTCAATTCTCCTGCCACTGAAATGCGTAATTGCATTAGTGCAATTCAGGGCCCAACCCCCTCCCCTTAATTCAACCCCCTTAAGGGTATTTGTTACCGGATACAAAGCTGTAATTGTGTGAAGTAGAACAGAAAATGGCACCCGGAAACATCAATGAGGAGAAATGGCTTTCTTTTAGATATTCTTCTTCATAGATGTCTTCTGTTGTAAAAAAAACAGGAAGTATAGACTTTTAGATAAACACAATAAAGTCTGATGTATTAATGATGAATTATCAATCAAACTGTTTACATACTGTACGAACGTATTCGTAAACCTTTCTTGAGAACGTTGAGTTGGCACAGTGGCGTAGTGGTTAGCACTGTGGTCTCGCACCTCCAGGGCCGAGGGGACGATTCCCACCTCTGGTCCGCATGTTCTCCCCGTGCTTGGTGGGTTTCCTCCGAGTGCGCCGGCTTCCTCCCATAATCCAAAGACATGCGCATTAGGTTTATCGGCATTCCCATAGCGTGTGTGTCCTGTGATGGCTTGGCACCCCGTCCAGGGTGTACTCCACCTCATGCCAAAAGTCTCCTGGGATAGGCTCCAGGCCCCCGGCGACCCTGTACACGAAGGACCCAAGGGATGACTGGGATGTATGTTATGTCTACGGTAGCTGATACACTTTCCAGGTTAGCGCCCTTAGAATTATATACAAATGTATTTCTAACATCATTTTCTTTTGGGAAACTAATTGGGTCAATTTTTAAACATTTATGCCATTATTTTCGTGAGTGAGAACTACAAAAGTTGGATTTCATTTTCCGTTAAGGGCGCTAACCTGGAAAGTCATCCATCGCATGGACGAGGGTTGTGGAATTCGACCTTGATTACTCGCATTGTGGGTGACAAACTTGAAAATTTAGAACGACCAAGACCTACTGTAATGTTCTTATACACACCGCAATTTAGATATAAGACAGACGATCGCTTTAAGGTCTTAGAGATGAGTCTTGAATATTGTTCAGTTTCTGTACACATTACACAAGAATAAATGTGAGTATAAATGCATATTGTAATAACACCATATTCACACTTTTTTTTTTCTTCAAATAATCGGCACCATATCGTTCTTTGAAAACAAGGAGTGATCCCATTACACCTGTTAGTTAGCATATACTGTATTATTATTCTACGTCTTTTTTTCATCTTTTATGTTTGTTGTTCAGTCTGGAAGAAGGAGATAAGACCCGGGATCCTCCTGTGTAAGGAGGAATGACGGGTTGTGTTTTGGATTATAGCAGCTTTTTGAAGGTGTTTGTCGTCATCTAGACAGTAAATCGGAGGCTGGGATTTTGCGTCCTGCCCCGCGATTGCAAAAGTGTGAAAGTGCTCTCGTCTGCACTTCGTTGTAGAACTCGCCGTGCTTTTAGAAAGCAGAGACTTTGCTTACGCCGCTATTTTTCATACAAAATCGCCAGTGATACCTAATATCAGTTTTGCAGCTGTAAGAAGCTTATTTTTGCAGCCTGTGTTATTTTTCTTCATCCTTTCTCGGTTCGTTTGTGTCCTCTTGTTCCGAGCCACAAGCACCGTGCACCCCACCAGCATGCTAGCAGGCTATTTTAGCTCAAACCCACCAAGGAGCCTGGCTAACCCAGATTCAAACAAGATAAGATGTAAAAGAGGGAGAGGATAAGGAGAGAGAGAGAGAGAGAGAGAGAGAGAGAGAGAGAGAGAGGAACGGAAACGTCAGGGACGAACCAGAATCACAGCTTTACTTGTCCGCTACTCCGTGTGGAAGGCAGTTATGGGGAATTTGTCGGATAGAGCCGTGAGCAAGAAGAGGTTTCTCAGATCAGGAGACTCTCTGAATAAGCATCTGCTCTCGGATTACGCTGACGTGAGTTCCTTTAGCACGTTCACAGAATCCAGAGTGTGTGTGTGTGTGTGTGTGTGTGTGTGTGTGTGTGTGTGTGTGTGTGTGTGTGTGAGAGAGAACCAGCGAGAGAGTTTCACAGAGCGTGAAGTGTGAAATGTTGGATTATGTGCAGATGATATCTGTGTGTTTATGCAGCGTTACCAGTATAAACTAGTCCACCACCACCATCATCATCATCATCATCATCATCATCATCATCATCATCATCGTTATCATCATCATCACCATCATCACCATCACCTTCTTTTTCTTCTGTTCTTTTTCTTTGCCCTATTTTCCACCAACACTTTCTTCTTTCTTGTTTTAAAATCTTCATCATCATCATCATCATCATCATCATCATCATCATCATCATCATCATATTTTTTTCTACCACCACCACCGTTATGATTATCATCTTCCTTCTGTCCTACTTCTTCATTTTCTTCTCCACAATCACCACCTTCTTCTTGTCATATTACTCCTTCAACATCACCACCACATTCTCCTCCTCCTCCTCCTGCCCCGCCCCCTCCTCCTCCTCCTTCTCCTCCTCATCATCACCACCTTTTTGCCACCTTTTTTCCCACTACCTTTTTTTCCCACCGCCATCACTTTCATCCTAATCATCATCATCATCATCATCATCATCATCATCATCATACTCATCATCATAATCATCTTCCTGTTCAACTTTTTCATATTTTCTCCTCCACCACCACCTTCTCCTTTTTGTTATACTACTTCTCCTTCAACACCACCACCACCATCATCATCATCATCTAGTCCTACTTCTTCATCATCTTCTCCACCACCACCACCACCACCACCAATCATAATCATTATCATTATCATTTTCTTGTTCTATCTTTTAAACCTTTTCTCCACCACTACCACCATCACCTTCTTTTCCTTGTTAAATCAATTCTTCTCCATCATCATCATCATCATCATCATCATCATCATCATCATCATCATCATCTTTTTGTTCTTCTTTTCCACCACCAGTCATCATACTTTTTATAATTATTCTCCAGCATCTGTATCATCATCATAATCATCATCTTCTTGTCTTTCTTTTTTCCCCACCATAACCACCAACACCATCATTATCAGCATCTGCTCCCTCTTCATCACCACCCCTACCACCTCCATCCTAATCATCCCACCTTCACCCTGGTTCTAATTTCTTTGTCTTTATCCACATCTCCACCGCTCCCTACTATTTCTGCTTCTATTTCCTGTCCTCCTCCTCCACCACCAACACTATTATCACTGTCATTGTGTTCATCACATTTATAATTATCCTCCTCCATCATCATCATCATCATCATCATCATCATCTTATTCTTCTACTTCTACACCACTACCACTAACACAACATCATAACATAATGATCAACATCACTGTCATAAACACTTTTCTAATTATCCTCCATCATCTGTATAATCATCATAATCATGATCATCATCTTCTTCTTCTGCCACCACCACCTTCATTGTCATCGTCATTGTCATCAGAACTGATCTGTATCATCGTTATCATTTTCTTGTTCTTCTTCCTCCCAGCGATCATTATTATCAGCTTTTCCTTCTTCATCATCACCTGATGAATCGTCACCAACCAGAATTTTTTCCTCTTCTCATTTTTCTTCTTCTTCATCCTCTTCTTTTCTTTTTCTTTTTACCACCAGGATCAGCATATTCATGTTCTTTATATTTATCTTCTCCAACATCCTAACCCCATTGCAAGCATCACCATCATTAATCTTTTTATCTTTTAACCATTTAAGAAATGTTCATTATTAGAACCTTCATCCTCCTCTTCATCTCCCTCTTTATCATCATCATCATCATCATCATCATTAGCTTCTCCAATTATCTTCACCAACACCAACAAAACATTCACCATTTTTGTAACCGTCCTTACCACCACTTCCATCATCATCATATTCCCTAGAACCACCTTCATCTTAATTGCCATCATCATCATCATCATCATCATCATCATCATCATTGCGGTCATAATAACCATTATATCTAATTATCATTATTATCTTTACCTCTCATTATAATCAGCATCAGCATGATCATCATTATAAACATCATGTTTCACTGTTGCCTGTAATTGTGACTGACATGGAAGCCATGACATTCCTTTCCTCTTCCCAGTGGCATGATCTATATCAGATCACCCTGGGTCTAGACAAAGACAGATGGGATGAAACGCCATTATTAAATTCTCTCACAGTGAAATTGCTGTGTTTCTCACGGCCATCCTGTGAAACACTTCACACTTGTAGCATAAAACAGTCTGCTTCCTCCTACCACTGGTGCCATGAAAGAGCCATAACACATAACAATAAGATACAAAAGCACTCGCTGAGATTCATAACACAGATACGAAAAATAGCACTCGAACCATTGGGGCTTAGGCGATAACAGGATTTCACAGAAGCTGAACTCTATGGAGCGTTTTCATTTTGTGCTGAATGAAACACTGGAAAGGGAAAAGGACGCTGCGGCGGAAACGCGTGCTGACGACTCGGTGTTAGATGAGATGCAGAATTTCAGAGCACTTCACGTAGGAGGTGATAATGGAAGTGATCCCTCCTGGCACCGCCACTAATAGGAGTATTGTAGTCTGTTGATTCAGGGTGCCAGTCTGGTAATTTGGAAATGATATGCCACTGAATTGAGTGGTTGTGCGGAAATTGACATCGAGACACGCTGTTTGTGAGTTTCTGATAGCTTTCAGGTTACTGCTGACAGATTGTTTAGCTTCTGACCTTGGCCCGTTGCCTGTAGCGACCATGAGCAGTAATGGCCGGTGGTGATATGAGGTTAAAATCTTACAACCATCAATAGCTTGACGGTGAAAGTATTGGAGTTGAACACTAGAGTATGCTATGGATTGTAATTGTTTGGTAGACCTAACGGATGCACCAAGGATACTTTCTTTTAAGCTTGATTTTTCTTCTTAATATTTGAAGATCAGCCATACCATCACATAACATTAACACATTAAAACTGGTGACGGGGTCATGGGAACCCAAGCCTCACCCATGACCATGGAAACCAAAGGCCAGCCGTCAGAAAAACCAACGTAGCACAACTTGCCCAAAAAGGTCTATGCTGGCCGCAGTAGACAGGCACCAGAATGCCCACTGTGCACAGGGACCAACAGGCAAAGAGCTCAAGGCCACCGATCTGTTCTCCAAAGTCCACAGATCCCAAACTGATTGAGTACCCACTGGATGCACTGCTCAAACAAATCTGATCCACGAATGCCCTGTGTAACAATTCACAGCACGCAAAGGATCCAACATCCTGGTGCCGGACACTGCAGAACACCGCCAGAGGCCCTGTGGAGCCACGCCCCGAGTGGCCAGAGTTTCCCCATTAAGCAGAATGGGGATAATGTTTTGTGTTGTAATGTTAAGGCTGGTCGGTGTGTGACAAAGCCAGAAGGTATTGAACGTGACCGTTCTGAGATCTCAGCCTTATCATCAGACATCCACTCTACAGCCACACGTTCATCGCCTTGACTCATAAGCCACGTGTGCGTCCTAATATCCTGCCTCTTAAGCCTCCAGAAGCCATCGAGGCGTTCCTACTTGTACTAAGACAAATGGATTCGACTGGGCATGTTTCAGCAAAACGCATGCCCCAAAGACAAGACCTCTTAATCTTCTCTGATGAGAAAAAGGCGGCTGTGGATTATTCATTTGGCCTGGTCTTGGTCAAAGCATGTAAATCATGGTATTAGAACTGTAAACCCGATGATTATATCACGCTGAGAGAGATTATCGCATTGACGGCACCATTTGATCATGAGGATAATCTTGTCTGGTTTGAACTATCCATCACCTCTGTGCAGTTCTAAGGCAGCGCTGGTCTTTGTTTTTAAAACCTGTAGACTTATCCCATGGGCTGGGCAAAGGAAAACGAGATATTGCCTTCCTCGTGGTTGCATGGCACACTATCTTGCACTGTAAGTGCTTGAAATGCCTCCGTTGCAACAGATCCCTAGTTTAATGTCTGACATAATGCTTCATAAATTGCAACACAGATTCCTTCGCAAATATAGCAGCATTTATTTTTTCTCCCTCTGGGGTTGTGTAAGACCCTTACTTCACTTTGAGTTATCTGTAATGCATTTAGGTCACAACAGTGTCACATGAACTTTGGTATTTAGAACGGTCTCTGCTTGTAAATCAGCCAAGGGGCATGTCTGCACTTCTCTGCTTGTCCATGCGCTCTTCTTTGGATCAGGCATCAACCCCTGGCAGTATCAGTCCAGCCCTTCTATTACATAATTTAGCCCTCGACCAGTGTCTGGCATGTTGATTTATGTGGTTCAGGAGTGTTTGTACAATTGGGCCCAGACCTCCGATTAAGCAACCCAAACCAAAACCGACTTGCCGTGCTATTTTGAAGATCACACGCTTGAGCGGCCTTGTTTCTAAATGAGTGGCTACCTTAGAGACCAGAAGCTTGAGAATTTATTTCAAAAATTAAGAGCCACTGGAGACTGAGGTCAGCTATTTCCATTCTTAATGAACTTGAGATTTGGCATTCGCTTCTACGAATCCCTGATGAACGGTGCACCGGGACTGTGCGCACACAGAATATTGACCTTGTGCAAGAAATACATGGCCATTAAGTGCACCATGTGCAATGACACCATGATGCCCAGAGCATCGTAACAGCAAAACTGCATTCAATCCTTCCTTTTGTTTCTCTGTGAGAGCAGCGAGTAGAAATGTAGTCAGGTCAAGTACATCACAACTGAATCGGGTTTTGTTATCAGAGCATGGGAAACCGCTCATTCTTGCAACTTTTCACCTATGACCTCTGGCTTTATCCCGCGCCTAGGGTGAGTTGGTCAGTATGTCAGCTCTCTGTCAATATGTGGTCTATGAAAGAACAACATGTTCTGTACATTATGAAAGGTCACCATATGTACAGTACTTAAACCTCCTCAGTTGTCTGGCAGCCAAAAACAGTAACAACCATGACTTGAAGGAGCTTCAAGGCAACTTTTTTTTCAAGACGAGGTAGGTTAAGAACAATTTTTATCCCTTGAAAAATTCTTAACCCAATTTTAACCATGCCAAGAATAATGGAATCTTGAAGATATGCTGGAAAATTATACATACGGACAATAAAGTCTTAACTTGTCTATAACCTTGGAAAGAAAGAATTTCATCCTCTAAAGAAAGAGTTTTAGGGTTCCTTGATTACCAACTTGATGCGTTTCAGAAGAAAGGAGTCCTAAAACTTTCTTGAAAGAACCCGCGAGAAACCTTTTACGACCTTAGGCAGGTTGAGGCAAGACGAGTTGGTTCAAAAGCAGGAAGCAATGAATCAAGTTGGCAAGGGTCCTATGCATTGATCTTCTCTCTCATAAACCGTCTATGAACCTATAGATGCTTCTTGACATGTACATTTAGTTTTCAATAATACGCCAAAGTTGGCTATAAATCTTCTACAATTAAAAGTAAACAAGCCTCCTTCACGCTTCTGAGGCAGTCATGGAGAAGGACGTTTTCTGTTTCTCGAGGTGTTTTGGCTGAACTGCATTCATGCATGGTTTTGGCCACAGGAAGTGATGTCAGTACGTGGGACGTCTCCGACTATGTTTGTCTCCTCTTTATACCCAGTATAAATAAATAAACACACTTCCTCCTCTCTGTCTGCACAGAAACACTCACCATCTACTGGTGGTGAGAGGCGGAGGCGTGTGCAGGACTTTATGTCGGCCAAAAAGTCTGCCAGACTCGATAAGTCATCCATTTGCAAGAATAAGGAGGCGTTTCTAAGACAGGCCGTGTAAACACAATGGGAAACCCTTTACAGAAAATCTGATATTAATCCAGTACAGTATCTTGGAAGACGTTTTTGTGATTAACGAGATACAGGCGTATTTCAGTGAGGTATTTGAGGTCAATTAATCCACATTTTGACCAATGGATGATTTTGACCAGTTAAAATCAAGTACTATATCGAATATCGAATTATAGCTCGCTTTTGTTGTTGGTCACGGATTCAAACATCTGGTGCATGGACTGGATCAGAGGTGGACGGTACATTTTCCTTTACTGTGCTTAAGTATAACGAAACTTTTAACCTTTACTCCACTACATCCTGCAACAAATATCTGTACTTTATACTTCACTAGTACCTGAAGCGGTTACAGTTCTGGGTGGACCTGGAACAAGCTCCATTGGACTTTGGGGTCTGCAAAGTTGGTTTATCTTAATCAACTTTCATACTCTTTTCATACATAACATAATTATTTACATCATCCATTAATTATCATCTGGTCATAAAGGAAACTGAATGCATGTCTCCATTAAAACAATTTGCTTTCGTTAAAATTAAGGACATATTTTGTAAGTATTTGTATGCAAGACTTCTGTAATGGCTTTGACATGTTTGCTATGTAGTGTGCTGCACTTCTGTGGGAAGAGCTTTTATTTTCCTTGTAAGATTGTTTTTTTTTTTTTTTTGCGTAAGTCTGACCGTTTCTGGATGTGGCTTTTGGGAGTTGGCTGTCCCGCTGCAGCTGTATTTTATTCTGTGGGTGTTTTAGGGTCATCTTAGCTATGTGAATGACAAAATCTAAACAGCGCTGAGAGCAAAGTGAGAATTCCATTCTACAGTGTTTTACAGTATCACAAATTGATATTTTCCACATGTTTTAGTTGAGTCAAAAAGGTTAAAAAGTACAAATATCTAAATATTTTGGCCGAATTTTTGCGTTATCCAAGTGATGTGTGCATTTTTTTTTTTTTGCAAAAAGCTATAAATCCACCTCCTACAGTACAATTTGTGGTTATTTAATTACGCAATTTAGTATCAGTAATATGAGTTTTAATAAACACATACAGAAAACTCGTGCTTTATGTGATTTTGTAGTGCCTTAAACAGCATATGGTGGCAGCAAATAGGATCAAGACAAAAAAGAATGTTGATTTGTTACACACAAAACCCTTTTAATTACAAAGATTGTCGAAGATCATGAGAAACATTGTAAACAGTACAAAAACTTAAATTATATATTACAAAAACCTGGCAAACATACTGTAGTAAAGGTTTGCATTGTTTAACCAACAGCTTCCTACACACGGCGTGTGTCTCTCATGTCTTTTGCACACAAATCGCTTGTTCATGTTTTACGTTTTGTACCATTATTTTTATGCTTTATCACAATGCTTGTACTGTATACTGTAGTATCCAACATTGGTTGATTAAATATATAACATGGCCATATATAATGTCCTATTTCACGGTAGGTATTGCGGACGTTAAACGACCCATACAGTATCTATCATCATTACCGCGGGAGTGTAAAGGTTTTTCATGGTTTCAACATTCTCCAAAAACCCTTTCAACACATTTAAACCACTCTCGGGAAGTATGTTTGCTTCACTGATCACATGACAGACGCCATTTTGCTCAAAATGTTGCTGTTTCAACATATTCTACAGTACAATTCTTTTTAACAAAATGGTAGGTAATTTAAATCTGCTTATAAATTATTTGCCTGAAAAAACCTTTGGTGTCTTTATACTGTCTATCAGCAATTTCCAAGTATATCGAATAACATCGATTTTATACATTCGATTTTTTGGGGGTTACTTTGCTCACTATGCTTTGGTTTAAGATTCTACGTTCAATCGCAGATTGAAAAAAGGGGTCTGATAAAACTTTCCTTCATGGGAAAATTGTTCCGACAGTGTACCGTGTGTATGTTCTGCTTCCTTATTTCCCCTCTAGCACTCATTAATAATAAAAAAAAAAGGAAATAAAAAAGAGATGCCAGATGAGGTGCTGTATATAGCTGCTATGGTTTGAGTTATGACAGGAACTTATGTATTTCATTGACGTTCCACAACATTAACCATAACGTAACCATTAAAATGGCATGTCGTTATTTTTTTAGATAGAAAATGAAAATCGATTTCTTTATCAATGTTGCCTTAGAAACAAGCTTGCAAATGCAGAAAATGCATAAAGGATGAAAGTTCCACTCTCCGAGACACCCACATGGTTTACTGCTCGGACTCCAGAAACAGATTTCAGACTCCCATATTAAGTTAAAATGACGGATCGGCTCGAACGACCGATATTGATTTCGGGTCCCGCCGCTAAGACAACTGCATTTCATCATCCGTCTAGAGATACTCGTCTAATAAACGATCTCTGTCCCTCCCTTATTTGGTGTTTTCGCTCTGTTCCTTGATAACTCTTGGCGTTTGGTCGTCAGAAGCTTGAGAGCACAAATAACTCATGGCGAAGATGGTGCTCAGGACGTCGGAAACTATGATGAGATAAAAAAAAAAAAAAATAATAAAAAAAAAGATTGATTGTGGATTGATTTGTTTTCAGCGAACCAGAGTTAGGGCTTCATTACACAGTGTAATAGTCTCGTCTCATGGCGCCCTTGTGTTTTTTATGGGCAGATAATTAGTTTTGATTTTATTTTAGTATTTGATGGCTTGGTTGCATCATTTTATGAGAACAAAGAGAGCTATTTATAGTAATAGATATTTAATGTGTTATTCAGTTTCCCAGCTGGCGCGTGACGCTTAGCCGCGTAGCACCGATCTTAATGGTTCGTCGCGCCTTACAGTAGCGTGCGTTATTCTGGTCATGCTAGTTACTCATGCACTTCTGCCTGTCTACAATTTTTTTTTTTCCCTCAGCGGGATTACCAGCCATTTTGAATGATTTCTTTACTTAGTCACAATATTGATTGTTTTTCAGCTCCTTGTGAGCGTTCCCCTTTTACATAATTAATGTAGACCGCAGTGCTTTGTTCTTTATGGTGTTCTTGTTGATTTCACCTTCGAGCCCTTTTGCCCTTAAGTGTGCTCCGTAAAGCTTAGCAATTACAGAACGACCGCAGAAGGGGAATGATTATGCCACGAGAGGCGTCTGTAAGCGTTTACTGTGTTGGTTTAGCCTTTAATCACATTCTTTTAATCACACACACACTTTTAATCGCTTTCTAATTATCGTTACTTTTTAAATGACTTGTCTTTTTTTTTTTTATCGTTCACCTACTTTTTTTTTCTGTCAAAACTCATTGTGTCTTAACGTTTTGATCCTTTCTCATGATGTTAACTAGCCTCTACAGTTGTTTAATATTACCTCAGTCAATTACTGTATACTGGACTATAATGAAATTTATTTTGCATTAATAATTCTAGGTTTACATTGACAGAAAGTGAAACCACATCTTTCCAAGGGGCGTCGCTTCCATGGTATCATTTAAGGGAGGAGTCAGAGTTTCTGGACTCAGTCATGGCTAAAGCAAAGCTACTAAGAACTAGGCTGACCAATATTTACATAGAAAAAAATCATGAAGCAGGAACGTCCTCTGTCCTGTGTCAGGAGCCATTTTTCATGGTTATGTTTTCATTAAAACATGGACATTGTTTCTGTTCCATCGCACAGAACTGATCTGTTATTCCTTTGGGAGCATGAGATGTCTTATGTTTTAGGCTTTAGCTTTGATTCCTTGTGACCTTGGCACGCGGTAGTTTACCAAGTCCAGCCGCGGCTATAACTGGCCTTTATTGTCACATTGCATGGTCACCCTCTAATTCTTAAGTCATGAGTGGAGCATTCTTGTTGTCCCAGCGCCACTCACAGAGGATAAGAAAAACAGCCTCGATGTATAAATACACTGAGCCGCTGGCGTACCACCGCTTGCTCCTCGGATGGAAACAGGAAAGAGGTTCTGAAAAGAAATGTTTGGAGTTTGAATGCTTGAAATGTTCCATGTCTACACAAGCCTGTTTTTCAGAAATTGTGTAATAAATTCAAATGTTGTACATTGAAACAGGTCAGTTTTAATTTGATAGATCTTTGAACATTATATATATATATAAAAAAATATATAGAAATTACCTCGCCTGAGCTCAGAATGTAAGCAGAGATGGGAAAATCAGGTACTGGAAGCGTAGAAAAAGCTTGGCGGTGCAGGGCGTAGCAGCTCTAGGTTCTGGCCGCTGATCAAGCTTGAGGTATTATTGGTCAAGGTTTTGCAAGTTCTTGCTGTGTCTGAGCTTTCTCCTTATTTTCCATTTCCTTCCACTGGTGGACAGGTGAAGATGAACGACTGATGATATTTTACTACTAACCTATGTTATGTGGGCCCCTGAAAAAAGGGAGGATGAAGAAAAGACATAATGAGTTATAAACAGATTCGATTCCCATTAGGTTCCCTGTGGAAATACGGGAAAACCTTGAGAGGATGGCTTGTGGAAATGAGGTTCCTCCACTGTTCCTGGCTTTATTTTTCTGTGACAGAGTAATGTGCCAGGGGTAAATGTATCATCCATTACATTGTTAACATTAATATTAAAACCATTTACTGTATTAAACCAGATCCTTTGGGTGCTGTGAGTTTTGGAGTGCGACCTCAGTGGGTTGGACTTGTTTGTCTGGGCCATTCCAAGTGTGCTCAATTGGATTGAGATGTGGGAAGGCGAGGTCTTGGCCTGCTTGGCCTTATACATGGTGGGCTGTGGTGCAGTGGGTGTTTTGGTGCCTTTGACTTTTTTAGGTTTGTGTCGAATTGGCTTTTCTGATTTCTGTGGGATCAGGCTGGACGGGCTGGTCTTTGGTCCCCACAGGCATGGGTGCCCATGATCCTGTCACCAATTTACTGGTGGTCATACTGTAAGTAGCCATAATGTTGATGATATAATAATGGTGGATCGTTGTAGATGCTGCTTCTCTGAATCAAGAAGAGTTGGTTGGTTCAAGCACCTAAGCAAGAGAATCCCAGGTTGGTTGAGCTAAATTGGCGATATCCATGAATGAAGACTCCAAGGCAAACCCTGGTTCCACTGGAGAGATTATATTTCAGTCAGCTTTGAACCTGCTGGGAATCCCCAGGAGGAGCTGAAATCCCTGATTGGAGATGGACTAGCCTTCATGATCTTGATCTTGATCTTGTCATCATGATCGAGTCTTATATAGTCATCGTCTTGCCATCATGATCCTCAGCAAGGATAAGCCAAATTATATGAATTGTATTTTTTAAATATTTTTTTTCATTTGATATTATAGACTAAGTAGTTTTTGCTAGCCGCGGCATGTTAAATAATGCATTTGTATGGAATACAGTAAAGTTCTATCTTTAGCAAACTTGAAATTATAAATGAATTACATTAATAACAATGATTTTCTCAATTTTGAGAAAATTCCACAAAACAAATTATATGAAGTGGTCAGTTAATAGTATACTGTAAGGCAATGTTTCATAGACCTGAAGGAATTCCTGACGAATAAACTCTCCAGTGTTTCTGTACATGTCGATTAAGCTGCATTCGTTTCTCAGTTTCATTTTGGCAAAATCAATTTACTGCAGTCGGACTTATCATTTGCTACTGGCTAAATAATAATTACGATAGGAATAAAAACCTCAGCACATAATTTACTTACCAAGGAATTTGTTAGCGCTATCGATTCGTGAAATCTCATCACCTTTTTGTGTTTCGCGTGTCATGCGTTTAACCAAGTGTGAAAAACTGGCAGTGCAAGGGCAGCATTGATCAATACAGGATCAAATTCTATTGAGTCAGGTAATGGATTTAAAAAGCACGGTCATGTAGCTGAGTATCATGTGACCTCCAGAGTGCTTTGTATGCTGAAGAATCCGAAGAACCCCCACACTGTTGTGTGTTGGGGTGACCTGAATTTATGAATAGTTTGCTGGCAGAGCAACGGATTTTTAGGACTTGTAGGTTTCTGTACTCATCCGTGGCCTTCCGTCAATCATAGACAACCAAGGGCCTACAGAAACCCATAGTTTGGCTGTGGCAACCATGAAGTAAACAGGTTGCGTGAAAGCTGAAAAACAAAAAATCAAAAGTCCATTGCACCAACCACAGTAAGTCCGTAACTGAGCATCACTCAGGGGACACTGACATGCCACCTTGGGAGCTACAGCATGCTATGAATCACTATGAATTCAAGTTATACTGACTCACAGTATAACTAGTCAGACACTAACAGTTCAGGTGTGTGGGCTTGACTCGTATTGTTTCGTACTTTGCTTGCATGCTTAACAAACAAAGTTATGACTCTGAGGTTTATGGTTGTTTCCAGAGGCCTATCTATGGTCAATTGTGACTTTCTGTAGTCAATCATTGTCGACCAAGAGGCTTTCGAAACCTATGTTATGGCTACAGATAACATGAAGTGTAAAACCAGAAACGCAAGGCAACACAGGTCCCTTGTCCCACCAATGTCCCAAAACTAAAGATCCTTTCATACATACAAGGGTCCAAGGAGAAATCTTCTAAAGACGATTTTAACAAGAAACTGCTCATTCTGTGACCTAGAAAAGGTGTTACCTCATGGGTGTATGGATTTGAGGAGTGTGTATGGTGAGTACAGTGAGAAAAAAAAAGCCATTTCTGCCATTTCTTGTGGTTTTGCAAATAGCAAAAATGTTCTCACCAACGCCGTCCACGATATTGCCAACACTCTCCTGGATTATGGGGATTTTCATTCCTCTCAATCTTGCCAAACTCCAGTCAAGTTTTACTCTTCCAGTTCTAGGCTACTGCTACCGCTACCAACCTATGACACCTACAGTATATCGTCTCCAGATTTGCCATCGCTGCTGCTCAGAATTGGCTTCTGTCTCCCAATTCTAGCTTGCCACTGGACTGCAAGAGCCACCTTGGCTCCTTTGCTTCAAACTCTGGCCTGCTGCCTCCGCCACCGAACTGTGATTGTCCCCTTTGGGCTTCACCGTGGACCTGCTGCCAGCGAGCCATTGATTGCTGCCTCCACTTTATGTCCGCTGCTACAGTTCACCACGCTGGACACTGCTCCTGACCGACATTTACACACATCCTACTATTTCTACACTTTATTTCTATTTCCCCATCTTCCTCGTCCCATTTTTACTTTTATTATCAAATAAAAATCACTCCTCTTTGGTGAAGACCGCTCCTCATGTCTCTCTGTGTCTGTGGTGTCTCCGAGTCAAGCTCTTACATTGAAGGACCAAATCATCGGCTTTTCCGTTCCTTTACGTACCGATTCGTATTTCACCTCGACTCTGCCTCAGCGCCGCATCGCTACACCGCGGCTAATGAGGTCAGAGCATGTCTGAGGTACGGCGAGCCGCGATTTTAAAATCGTAGTGATTCATAGTGAAAATAATTAAAGTGAGAACTGGGCATATTTTCATTTCTCTCTCTGTCTCTCTCCTCAATGTCATTTACTTTTTTTTTAAAAATCTCTTTTTTCCTTTCCTTTCAGCCTGCCCTAATAAACGATGTTAGATTTGTATTGTCACGTCTTGGGTAATAATAATGTAATAAA
>JAAGKR010004329.1:0-62560 GCA_011419295.1 Clarias macrocephalus | reverse complement strand
GGTTGATCCAATCAAGCTGAGCTTATTTCAGCTGAGCAGCTCAGACGAATCACCTGCTAAAACGAGTTCCTAAATGAAATACTATTTAAAACATCTTACAATCTTAAAATATGCTATTTAATTACTATATAATTTACTATATAAATACTACCTTAATCTCAAGCAAATATGTGATTTTCCCAAAATTATACCAGAAACATTTCATTTTGTCAAAAGCTTCAAATCACAGTGAATTTCAGAAGAAGACTCACCTGAGTGACAGTGTAATTCATAAGTTGACATTTAAAGTGCTCAGAAGTCTGGCTGTTGTCAAAACGATTGTTCTCTGTATTTTACCCAAAACTGCTTTCAGATGTTTCATTCAGTCAAATAAATCTACGCACCTGAACAAAAAATTTTGATTTTCATAGTAAAAAAACTGACAAACGCCATTAAAACCTAATCAGAAAATGCCAAACAGTTCAAAAGAACGCAAGATCAATCCTGTTTTACAAGATTTCATCAAGCCGACTACAGACGTAATAAAAATCTAAGACATTTCAGTTTATGAGAGGCTTAGATCTTATGTAATGAGTCTCATCTGGGACAGAAGGCAGTAAAATAAAGCTGAAGTAGTCCTGTTTCAGAGAGCGGAGAAGAAATCTGACCTTTCCTGTCCACATCTTTTCTCTTTGTAAGTCAAAATCAATTAGGGGGAGCAGCAATGATGCTGTTAAAGGAGAGAGAGAGAGAGAGAGATAGAGAGAGAGAGAGAGAGAGAGAGATGAATTCTAGAAAACAGCCAGCCTAAAATGACCAAAAATAAATAAATAAATAATTTTTTTATTCTGATGATATAATTTGACAGGCTTGAAAACAAAAACTGATCCATTTTTATCAAAATAACATGGTAATGTTTTTTCTAACCTTAACATAGTGTGTCTATACTGGTTACTGAGTTAGATTAACTACACACTAAGGTTAGGCAGTAAAAAACTGGCAAATGACTGTTCATTTTTCACAAATACAAAAGACACCAGTGGTAGCGGCAAGAAACAGCACAACATGTAACTTGTCATTAAAAATTTTCTCAGATTGATGCAAATTAAAAAATGATGAGATTGGCTCAGACAATTCCTCAATGGAATCAAATTACTGATTCCCCCATGGGGTTCAAAAGATTCCCCCATGGGGTTCAAAAGATTCCCCCATGGGTTTCAAAAGATTCTCCCATGGGGTTCAAAAGATTCCCCCATGGGGTTAAATTGGGTTAAATATGATTCCTCTATTGGTTTAAATATGATTTCTCTATTGGTAAAAATGATTCCTCTACTGGTAAAAATGATTCCTCTACTGCTTAAAATGATTCCTCTACTGCTTAAAATGATTCCTCTACTGCTTAAAATGATTCCTCTACTGCTTAAAATGATTCCTCTACTGCTTAAAATGATTCCTCTACTGCTTAAAATGATTCCTCTACTGCTTAAAATGATTCCTCTATTGCCTTATTTGATTCCTCTATTGCTTTATATGATTCCTCCATTGGGTTAAATAATTGCTCCAATAGGTTAAATTGGTGAACTGATAGCTCTACTGGTTCAAATGACTCCTCAGTGGGGTTAAATGATTCCTCAGACGAATCCTATTTCACATGACTGGACTTGTTTTTAGTCCCATCTCACAAATTCACTTGTGAAAGCTTTACTTTATTAAAATATTAGAATACATTAGAAAAATTTTAGTTAACTTTATACTTCAGTAAATCATGTGGTAAAGTATACCTCCATTCTCTGAGAGAACTGAAAACGGTGAATGGCTGTTACCTTACATCGCCACATGAAACAAACCCCAATGAGTGAATGGAACAATGTCATAAAACCGCACTACTGTAGCTATGGGATTTTCTCATGACTCGTCATTTTTTCTTCGTCCCATTACATTCTATGTCAAAACAGCCATCAAAAATCTTCACATCACCATCAAAACAAAGAGGTCATCTGTACAGACCAAAATGTTGAAATGAAGGCACAAAAAAAACACTATTAAGCAGAACTGTAGTTAACAGAGCAGAACTGACTGACTTGATCAACAGAAAATGACTCACCGAGTTTCCCAAGCTGCCACATCGCTCTTAAACAGACAAAAACATTAAATAAGCTCAGGCCTACAAAAGAGCGCTTTGGTTATTGGAAATATACAGCACACCGCTTCGTGTTCATTCAGTGATAACGTTAACGATTAGCTATTCATCAATTTGTTAAGCTATTGGTTTTCAATTGAATCGGCGGGCTTTCAAGGGTCTTGCTAAAGGTTCTCAATTATGATTGAATGCTTCATCAATATTTTATTTGCAATGTGAAAGACAGGAAAATAGAAAGAGTGGCTAACGTGGTCAGGTCGTAAAAGCCTCCGAGCAGACTGCGCAAGATGTTCAATCTGAAACCTCACACACACTTCCATTAATAAGTATAGGTATATGTAAAATACTTGCTTATTAAAAAAAAAAATTACGGCCTCATTCTCCTCTAATAAAGATTTAATACTGGCTGGTCTCAAACACATACACACACGTCTCTCCATTTCCCACTCACACTGTGCACTTTATGCATGTCCAGCTGCAGGGAGATGATAGCAGCTATGATGAAGAGGCCGGTGAGATAAGCCAGGATGAGAAAAGACAGATGCGAGTAGGCACACACATGCACACACCTCCATCTGTAATATCTCACTTAACTGTGGCAAAGTTGCTTACAGTAAGTGTTTTACACACTGCATGAGTGCTTTCCTCGGCGTTCTACAAATAATTGTCTTCGTATTTTTATCAGCAGACATGTGTTGCATAACTTGAATTATGAACACCACCAACACTGATCATGACATTCTTTAACCTTTACCACACATGCAAATTAATCTATTCTCCTAGTTCAGGATAACAGCATACCAGTGCTATCCATCTCCCTGAGTGGAAACCTAACCAGAGCACAGGATGTGATGTCACAGAGCTCGGTAGTAAACAACTGGCCAGATCCTTCGGAAGAGTGAATGGGATTCAACTCAAATCTCAGAACTTCCAGAGGGGATTTTAAAAAATGTATACGTGTATAAGTGTATCATTTTTTTGTGGCATTGCATGGTTGTTGTTTCTACGTAAAAACATTACAAAATATAATATTCCATAGTGGATTGAAAATAATCAGGAGCGAGCGCTCTGGTGTCAGTTCAAACGTTCAGTCTAAACATTTCATTGTCTTGACAGATTTCTACTGTAATGCTTGCTTAGAAAACACAACACTATTTGCACAAAAGCAGCGGAAGAAATAAATGCTCCCACGCTGTGATGCTTTTGCTATAAAACTATAAACCTTGCTTTACTCAGGTAATCGTTACACTAAATGCAATACAGGGATACGGCAGATGCAGGCATTTGCTAGTACTTATTTAGGGCATGCAGACTTTGTGCACGTGTTTCCCAAATCAAAAGAGAACCGGGTGTGATGTAAAAGCACAGACAAGATGTTTTCTGACTCCTAAAAAGCCACATATGCAGCTGTGAGCTCTTAAGCTTTCCTAAGCTTTCCTTTTTGCTAATTTCAATTTCACATTTAAAGAGCATATATTGTTTAAAAAAAAATACCTTATTATTATTTCTGGATACAGAAAAGTTTGGGCACATCTTCCAATTTCTTGGTTTTTCTTACTTTTTTTTTCTTTCAATTCTGAAGGCATCCAAAATATACAATAATCTCCTTTAAACAGTTGATATTGAAATGTTTCTGCTACAGTACTTATGCTCTGTAAAGTCTTCATAATGGCTCTAATCTGCGGTGCTGTTTCTTAATTGGTGATTTCTGAGGCTGGTAACTGAACTGAACTGAACTGAAAACGAACTTCTCCCCTGAAGCAGAAGTAAATTTTTGGTCTTGCTTTCCTTCATGAAAGCCAGTTTCATCATGGTGTTTGACCATGATGACAATCTTGACAATACTGTTCTTGCAAGAACTATTCCAGAACAGCATTGTCGTTGTTACTTAATTACCTAATGACGTATGTGTTATTTCATTGTTTGAACTTTTGTCTGGTACTGTACTTATATGGCATACATATACACAGGACCAGGCGAAGGTTTGGACACAAGTTTAGATTTATTTTCTACATTATAGTACCATACTGGATTTTTTCAAAACGATGAAATAACACATATGGCATTAGGTAATTAAGTAACAGTCAGTTGTTATTTTAAGACACGAATGTCAGCTGTTCTGGAATACACACACACAATGTTTTCTTTTTCTATTTTTGTGATGAAAGTGTGAACACGACGGTCAAATGTCCCATCCAGTATGACATCATTTCAAAAAGAACAAAGGGAGGGGGAAATTCGCTCCGACTTAACTCCAAAAGCAGCATTTTTAGTGAGATCTCATTTCCTGAGTTCTGATTGGCTAGGAAAACGCACGTCTGCAAAGGTATTCCGCCAAATCTTCCACAGTCACCTGGTAGTGATATTATAACAAAGTGGAAGCGATTGGGAACGACAGCGACTTAGCCACATAAAGGTAGAATGAGAATGAGGTTAAATCATAGAGCAGGTTCAGCAGATGCTGAGACACATAGTGTACAAAAGGTCTCCAGCTTTCTGCAGAGTCAATAGCTACAGACCTCCAAACAAGCCTTCAGATTAGCTCAAGAACACGCCACCATTGGAGTCACAAATCGAATCACGCTTCTGTCTGGCAATCCGATGGACAAGATTGGCCCTTAGTTCCAGTGAAATGCTCTTAATGTTTCAGCGGACCAAGACATTTTGGACAATTTCATGCTCCCAACTTTGTGGGAACAGTTTGGAGATGTCCTTGACCTCGACCCGATAGAACACCTTTGGGATGAATTAGAGCAGTGACTGCAAGCCAGGTCTTCTCATCCAACATCAGTGTCTGACTTCATAAATGCGCTTCTGGAAGAATGGTCAAAAATTCCCATAAACACACTCCTAAACCTTGTAGAAAGCCTTCCTGGAAGAGTTGAAGCTGTTATCGCTGCAAAGATCAAAGAATTAAACCCTATGGATTAAGAACTGGATGTTACTCAAGTTCATATGCATGTGAAGGCAGGCGAGTGAATGCTTTTGCTAAGATAGTGTATCTCTGGGACATATGTCTCCTAGGGCCTTCGTTATTCCTGACAATTTTGTGGTTAATGCGTTCCATGTGGTCTATTTGGTCTGTCTTATATCCCCCTATAATTTCCATTAAAGGAGGAATGGAGTCTGTGTTCTTATGGACTGAGGCTTAGTTTAGCTGAAACTCATGAACAATATCAGACTTGCTTATTTTTATCGGGTTCTTCTTGAATCTATTTTTAACTATTTTATACTTCCCTTCACTGGTCTGGTATTATTTCTCCACACCAGCCCCTCTGCTCCAGTCTTCATTCCTGTTCTTTCTCTCAGACGTGAAGCAGCAGCATCTTTACTGCGTTTGTCTCATAATTGCCGAGTCACTGTCTATTTTACATCAAAATGACTCAAAGCTCTTAGCTAATTGACTCCTCACTAGAAATAGACTAGCCTCTTTCTCATGTGGCCCAAGGCTCCTGAGCAAAGGGACAGAAAAGTGTTCGCTCTACCACCTGGAGAGAAAAAGTTTCGAGACCTGACGATTTCACAGACCTTTAAGGCTGGAAGGATGAAGGCTGCTACGCAACTAAGCCTGTTCAATGCGAAGGCCGATCAGGGTCATGTGTGACCCCAGGGTCGGGGCGGTGGGGGCTTGGTGGGTTATAGACTGGATGGTGTGTAGATTTAATTGTTAACAGAATCGCGCAAATTATGTGAATGACGCGGGTCAGGAAAGTAGGAAAGGATTCACACATTTTTA
This sequence comes from Clarias macrocephalus, assembly GCA_011419295.1. Classification (NCBI taxonomy): domain Eukaryota; kingdom Metazoa; phylum Chordata; class Actinopteri; order Siluriformes; family Clariidae; genus Clarias; species Clarias macrocephalus. The sequence continues at coordinate 56,705 of JAAGKR010004329.1, read as the reverse complement.
AGTGAAAATTCACACGTGCGCGCCTTCTCACTCTCTCTCACAATGTTGTGCTTTTTTGTTTTTTTCATCTCACAGCAACACACACATGCACACGCCTTGCTTTCGAGTTCTGCATGCGCGCCATTCTCACGCTTTCGTGCTCGCCAAATACCCCATGACTGTTAGGGTGTATCCTGTCTCAGCCAAAAGAGATGAATGCATACGAAGTTAACATCGCTTATAGAAGCAGATGATTTTATTTAAAGATGAGGGCTATTAAGCGGCACATGGGAGACTTGAACTTAAAACCTTCTCATCAAAGTCTTAACCAGTGAGCCACTGCAGTTTCGTGTATTTAACTGTATAAGAAGCACATAACAGCCCTTGTTGTACACAGCTGGTAGTCCTTGTGTAATAAGAAAGTTGGATAACTGAAAAAAAAAAAACAGAAGAAAAATGGCTTAGAAATAGGGGTGCTCCGATTGATCGGTCGCCGATCATAATCGGCCGATAATTGCTTTGGGAATTTTGATCGGCAGTCTCTATACTGATATAGAAAAGCTGATCAGATGACGCAAAACTTGTGAGAAATGGCTTCACCGTCTGGCAATTCTACGTGTTGTGTGAAAAAGACAATACATTAGCAATCTGCAACCTGTGTAACAAGACAATTTCACGCGGCGGAAGCACCCAAAGTATTTTAACAACACGAACCTCATCAGACATTAGACAGTTAGTCACGTAAAGGAACACGAGCAGTTTTCAAAGTTGTCTAGCGCTAAGAGAGCGGGAGAGCTCAGCAACTCGCTCGCTGCCACTCACTCAGCTGTCGGTAATTCCCCTATCTCACCTACACGGTTTCGCTCGGTGGACGTAAGTACGGTTCATCATGATTCAGCACGAGTTTTGGCGCTGTGATTACGTTTCCATCTTTCCGCGCGAAAAATTAAATGTGTCATTTTTTAAACATGTTTTTAAACATGAAAAATTAAACATGTTTAAATTAAACATGTTCAATTTTTTGGCGGTCCTCGCAGATGCTTGCGGTCCTTGCAGAACTTCCAGCGACTCACGTCCTACTTGTCTGTTATTTTATTTAATTTTGTACAATCTACAGGAAAGTTGTATTTGTCAAGCTCTAAGCTGTTCCCAATTACTAACCAAGCACAGGCTGCAATGATTTAAGTTGACGTGTTGCTTGCCAATAAATACAGTTGTCAATTCATGAGATTCCTCTTCTTGTAATTTCAATACTTAATTTACATTGTTGTTAGATATAGTTTAATAAATAATGCTACATAAAGCTTCAAGTAGACCCTGTAATCGGTGATCGGTATCGGCCGATACAGCTTCTAGTGATCGGAGATCGGCCCCAAAAATCCTGATTAGAGCACCCCTACTTAGAAACCATTATATGTTTTTTTCTGTTTGTTTGTTTTTTAACCAAATGTTTGGTAAATTCTACGGGGACCTTGAGGACCTTGAGGACAAGACAGATCTGAGCAAAGCAGCGAGTCATGGTGTAGACCCTCTATATGCCGGGCTCCACGTACATCCAGCCTTCACGCACTCCCTGCGCACTGCATGTACATAAATCCAACTTAATCCTACAGGCCGAGTGGGGAATAAACGGATTGATGGAGTTGGAGGACACAGAGGAGGGATGAGGGAAGGGATTGGACAGACATTTTCTGCTCTGATCGGCCACACTCCTGTAAATCCCTGCTGGATCTCCCTGCTGGTGCGGCAAAGAGAAAAGAGAGACACATTCCTGAAATTTATCTTCAGCGCACAGGCCTGTCTTGTCTTTCTAACTTAAAACTTCATTTACTGGTTAAAACAACAAGTTGAAACAAAGAACAGTGAGTAAAAAAAATTAATTATGCGGATGCATTACTCAGTTCAGAGAAAAAAAAACAATCAATCCTGAGACTGTTAAAACAAGGTCTGTGTTAATTTCACTTTCGTTATCGGCAAGACTGCACATACGAGACTTAATAAAGCCACTTCCTTTTATTTGCAGCCAAGTACTCCATTTGAAGGTGGACCATTTAAAAACGCTGTAGTCCATGACATGTTCAAATCAGAGCTGGTTAAACAAGAAACGCACACAGGCTTTATGTTGTTTCATCCAGAGATTGAGAATTCTATTCTTGGCACGCTAAAGCATGGCATATTTGTGCGCTTTTGCTGTTGTAACACATTATAAAGCAGACCAGAAGGCTTTGAATCAGGCCTGACATGTTAACCAAAGCTAAAAGAAGGCAAAAACAACGTACAGAGCTTGTGACTGGGCAGGAATCAGTAATTACACATGATCTCACTGTGATGGAGGGTAAAGACCTCTGAGAGCACAGAGAGCATTTCAGAGCTGTGTTTATCTTCCTAAGATAAACACTAATCCATTCACAAGGCTAAAGCCCCGACTAATGATTTTTTTCCCCGCAATTAATCTATAGATCGTTTTCTAGATTAGTCAATTAAGCCAACATGCAAGGAGCGTTCGAGTCAAACCAGGACTTTTGATTGTGTTAGGTACTCTGCACAGTTATGGGTACGGTTTAGTGTCGTTTGGGGTTTTTTAAGATACCAGATACAAATAGATACTTTTAAGACGGTACTGGTGCCTGACCTATACTTAAAAAAATAATAATAGTAAATATAAGCCACAAAAAGATGGATACTTTTAAACATATTAAAATTAAAATAAACAATATATTTAAAGTTAAAGTATACATAAATATAAGTCAATACCCAACTACAATAATTTAACACCAATAACAGCAAAGTAGTTTATATTCTACAAACCAGCTTCAAATCTTTTGCAATAAAAATATGACTATTATTTTGCCAGACCACTTTATCTGGAAAAATATGACACCTCTCCTGACTTTGCTCATGTTGACACACAACACTGCCAGCGAATTGTTAAACACGGTGAATCCCTCTGCTTTAACTTCATCCTGTGTGTCCTTAAATGTTTTATTAGCTTTGACATGTTTCCTGCTTTACACACAATTGTTGAAAGACATTTATTATGTGTAGCGGTGTCAGAATCCTTTGTTGTTAAATATAGCCACTCTTTAAAACATTTAGCTTTAGGCATTTTAATTTAAGCATGTTTAGCTTAGTAAGCTAACACTACCTACAGCTGTCAGAAGAAGTATAAATAATTACTGCATTTACACGCTGCGTTCATGCGGACGGTCTCGTTTCCAGAGTAGTGCCTTTAAGTTGGAATGTGAAAACAACATGGACCCTCACGTTAATAAAACATTAGTTGCATTTGTATTATTAGAGCTTTCCGACTTGTGTTCACGTTCATTTTCTCAATCGAGAACCAGAGGATAAACATTTCAATCGATCGTTCAGGTGGCCTTTAAGTTAGCCACCGAAATCTGTGGTCTGATCCAGTTCTAGTACATACCGGTTATATGGGTAACAGTGAGAGTCTACATAATACCCTGCTACACTAATGCACCAATTCACTAGTGCTTGGATATTAAGGTAGAAAAATTTATCGATACACTGGAGCCATGATCAGACTGGCTGCTTTATGTCTGAAAAACTGGCCTCCCGGGAACACCGTTAACGGCTCAAACATGTGGAACTGGCTTAGAGCAAGCTCAGGACTGTACTGGTGATGTGGCAATAACTTGCAGATAACATCTTCCAGCAAGTTGGTGTCATGATATCAGCTGAAGTGACAATTTATCATGCAGAAGTCTCATGTGTTTGTTACTTATTTTAACATGAACTATAGGAATGAGGTAATGATTCTAAACACTTTTATTTTGTTCTAAAATTTTTTTTTTCGTGGAGTGTGTTGCACATTATTTACTTGGATAGCTAGTGTTGAATAAAAACTGGAAATGCATTTCTTTTATTTATCCGCAAAAGGTTGTTTACATCGACTTGGAGCAGGACAAAAATAGAACTCTATATTGTTTACAACTATATACACTCACAAACAAACTGCTTACAACCTGCATATGTGCTAAAAAATACTAGTCATTAGCATCTGCCTCACAGAGTTCTCCATCGAGTTCACAACATGTACGAGTGCAGCCTCGACTCCCAGACCCTGATACCACAATCACAACTAGACTAAACATTTATGCTACAGTCTCAGCATTTTGAGGTTGTAGAGCTTGGTATTTTTTTGAGATGCTCATACATAGAAGTTGTGCTGCTGTCGTGATCCATTTCAGTTTTACAAAGTGTGCAGCCGTTATGTTGTTGGGTCTCTGTTTAGAGAATTCCCACAAGTATGATGAATAGAACGTTAAAAGTTTAATTTTCAGCATGTGCCGCTATAACTGGGGATGAGCGTAAACATTTTGACCCGTTTCACGCGTACAGTGCTTTAGAAGAAGCAAACTAATCACTTTCTGACCAGTCACAAGCAAGAAGTTCACGACTCTGGTGTAAAGGGATTAAAAGCTGGACTAAAGTTATTTCTGAAGCATCTGGCAAGTTTCTCTCAGTGGGGGAATCATACTTGAATTTGACATGAAACACAGGAGAAAAAAAAGGTGTGTGTTACATGTAGCAAAATTAGATATTATGAGAGCACAAAAATATATATGCCAAGAAAAAAAATAATAATAATAATCTGCTGTTCTCACACAAACAAAACTGACTCTTTAAAATCTAATGCCTGCTTGTCGCCAACAAATAGAGATCTGTCTGTGGGAACTGTTCACACAATCAATCACCAGCACCATGTGCACGTTACAGGACCTCAGCTGGGAATTACTGCTCCTAGTGATTTCCACATATTTGAGCCATTAAAGGAGTTCCTGGGAGGCCAGAGTTTTAAACGTGAAGCAGTCTAATCACGACTCCAGAGTACTGAGAAAACTTTCCACCTTGACGTTATCCAAGCACTAGTGAAACACTGGAATAAGTGCATTAGTGTAGCAGGGGATTATATAGAGAAATAAAAGGAGCATAATTGTGCATTATTCTGCACAGTTGTAAGCCCTGGTTTGAAGTGAACGCCCCTTGTACAAAGACAAAACTGTGGACTCTGGAATTAAATGGAATAGAATCGTTTGGAAACAAATCAGAGTCGAAATGTTGGAACAAGTTGAAGAAAGAACTATGTTGTTCAGTCCCGGGCAATCTCACAAAGCACATGCTTTCATTTGGGTTTTAAATGTAATTTACTTCTGGAATAATTTACAGCAGTTACTAAACATTCTTGAAGAGACATGAATAATAAACTAAGATGTTAAGTGGTTAAGTTAAAAGAAAAACACTAACTAAACTCGAAGAAATGGCCATTATAAACAATATGTACTTTTGTTAGCGATTTCCCAGCAGCACACTAGTGTTACCTAAAATGACACGGATATTGATGATAATGGTACTGGATTCAACATCTATGAAATATAATTCATTTATTTCAAAACATTCAACTTTCAATAAAAACGTTTAAAAGAACATTTTCTGGAAAAAAAAAAAGGAAAAAAAATCTACAAATACACAAGCTTGTATCTTAATTGTTTAAATAAATCCATAAATTACATTTCCAAGAAGCATCATGTAGCAAAACAAACACAAGTAACCTCAAGTGAGTTCCATGTTTTTTAACTTCTACGCCTTTTTAAGAGATTTGTTACAGCGCCGCGACTGTCTATGGAGAATGCCGCGCCAAGACTGACTGTCCTAACAGGGAATTAACTTTCTCAGAGAATTAAGCTGAAAGAAAACACTTTTGTTTGCGAGCTGATTTGTTCTGGAGAGACAAAAACAGCTTAATGCTTCAGAAATAATGCTGTGATGGATGGATGCCATAAACAAATTTAATCACCCCGCAAGCTTTCAAAATCTTTTACTGAAGCTCTCGTTACAGGCCCTGATCTATTTCCAACCTCGTCGTGTTTCTACAAAGAAGAAAAACATAACGACCGTGCCCTTCATTCCATACAAAAAAAAGGGAGCAAAGTGCTCAAATGACCTTGGAGGACAGGCCAAAACAGCTCTTCAGACTAAGAACAGCAAGTCTGAGTCAAAACCAGACTGTACACGACATGCGCTGAGACTCTGAAAAAGCAAACCTGTTACTTTAACCTTTTCTGCACCACTTGCTGCAGGGACTCAAGTCATTTCAGTAATCGGATGAGACGTCTGTGCATGTCTGCTGCACTTTATTCAAACCCACATGAATTTTACTATAATTTTTAACAAGTTAACACAAGTCTTAGAGGTCCTACAAAGTGTGCAATCTCATTTTACTTGCTTGAATCACCAGAGGCCATCCGATACGTTATCATCACTATACTTGGGTGCCGATTTGATTTGTATTGCGATTCTGTAAGTATTGTGCATTTAAAAAATATCCCAATTTGATTCAGTTTTTGTATATTTATAATTGTAAACAAATTTAGTAAATACTTTACTCCCACCACACTGGATGATGTGCTGCTTGGCCATGTGTGCAAAGTCTAGAGCCTGTAAAGTTATACATAAATGGCCACATTTTACCACCTCAAATGTAAATGAAAAATAGCACCTGTTCCTGGTAAAAGTCTTCAAAGTGTCCACATGAGCGTGTTGAGATAGATCAGAATTTAGCAGACTTTGTCATTTTTAAAATGCTTTTAAATTGTTTGAGCCACAGCTTGAGTTAGCACAATTAGCTAGACCATGACTATAACATTTACCTGTCAAAAGTTTGGACACACCATCTAAGTCTATGATCTTTCCTGATTTTTATTTCTTTCTACATTGTAGAGTAATGCCGAAGGCGTCCAAAATATACAATGATCTCCTTTGAACAGTTGATATTGAGATGTTTCTGCTACTTATGTTCGTAAAAAGCCTTCATAATGGCTCTATTCTGAGCTGCTGCTTGTTAATTGGTGCAAGTTCATCAAGTTTCCTCATGATGCTTGATGGGACTTGCTGACCTTTGTGTCTTAAAATACCTACTAGTTGAAACAAACAATAATAATATATGACTAAACAAAAAACACTGAATTAGATGATGTGTCCAAACTTGGCTGCTGCTGCTGCAAACGGAAAAATTTGTTTAGACGGGACGACTTTTTCACTCTTGCTCTTCAACTGCGTGACTTCGTGACCAAGTAAACATTTACTACGACACCGCAAGTCAGCATGTTTTGTACTGCATGTCAAATACACATCTGATTGTGTGCATGAAAATTAAAAACCACCTGCTTATGAGATTTCAGTCATCACCGTCATCCGGACGCACGTGTCTAGCTGATAAAACCACAGCAGTGCTGCTCACTGCATCTTTCCAGATGTACCTTTGCCTTATCTATCGGTTTAGTAACAGAAAATTTTAAACACGAGCATTTTATTGCTCCGGTAATCCTCAGCAGTCGCACATGGGGTGAGACTGGTTATTACACAGCTATATAATATTATGCAGAATATTAAGATTGGGCAGCAATTTGGATTGTCTGGATGTGTGGACTGGGAACACGGTACACTTTCCTGTAGCCTGCTATTAGCATATAAATGAAGAAACCGTGCTCCGATTGTCAGGTCTACAAACATGTATTAAGAGGATAAATCTAGGTCAGGGTACAGTGGGGGTGGGGGGGGGGGGTTGAGCAACACTCTACAAGATTGAAGTATGTTGTTCTGCTTGTACCACAGTGATTTAGCAATGATTACAACCTTTAATTTATTATAGGATGCATTGTAATGGCTCATAGTCAGATTTAATACTGCGGAACAAGCTGAGAGAGAAATTAATTCTGTTTTTGACTTGACGCTATAGCTGCGATGAACAGTTGTTCCCTCACCAACAACCAACCAATCTCCTCTCACTCTCTCTCAGGAGAAATAATAAATAAATAAAGCACAACAAAACAGCTTGTAATTTTTCCAAGAAAACAAAATGCATAAACAGTTTAAAAGAATTTCCTGAGCTGGGAAACTTGGAAACTGATGCAAAGCACTTACAACAAAGCCCCATTCGATAACTGTCAAACAAACATCTCCTAAAAAACATCGACAACTGTACCGAGATCATAAAATGGAGGATATACAAAGTAATTTGCCAAAATAACTGTATACACTTCAGGAAACGAAAAACGGTATGATGTCTATTATATTAACACAATAGTAATAATATTATCATATTACCATCATATATATCAATATATAACTATAATTTCCTGAAGTGTGTATACATTTTTTGAACTGACTCTGTATAGGTGGTGGACTGGATACATTTTACACAATAGCAAAAACAATTTCCCTTTCATATAGGAAAACCCTACACCGACACAGCAGCGAAAAACAGAACGGGAGAGCGAGAAAATGAAGCAGAGAACAAGAAAGTAAAACAAAATCAATCAGGATCGCAGCGTGTGCAAACACTTCAGCATGACACCTACCCACAACACAGCAGTGTGTAAGACGCATGAGCATCTGCCAACTCTACATGAGCTAGACACAAACACAGTAAAAAAAAATAAAAATAAAAAATCTGAGAGAAACTAGAAGACTGCATCTCCCGAGAGGAGAACAAATTGTCAGCCAACATCGAGCGAGCAGAAAAGGGGGGGGACTAAGGAATTGTTCAACAAAACAATACAACACAGAGGCCCTGACCACGACGTACGGATATTTCAGAAAATACAGCTTTTACTCAAAAGAAAGTCCTTGTCCACACAGCGTCTTAAAAAAGAAAACACTTCAATTTGATAACAGTCACATTAATACACCAGTCCAGTGATGGATCAAAAGCTGCTCATCAACTGCTTGTAGAGGCAAAACGTGAACATTCTGGAAAGTAAAAAAAAAAAAAAAAACTGTTGGTGAAATTAAATTTCAAACGGTTTCAAATAGGAAATCACAGACCACACACTAACAGCCGTGCGTCTTAGAGCATTCGTTACACACACTATAATGCAACGATTGTCTGATACCAGGTGTGTAGTCAGGAACTGTTTGCTGACATTGGCAGTTATTTTTGGATTTAGTGGATTTTTTGTTGATTTAACAGCAATGTGCAGTATACATTAAACAACAAAAGTACACATTGATACAATCCATCGCTTAACCAATCCAATCCATCGGTGACCGATGCAAAAAAAATGTGTGTATAATCACTTTCTAAACATGTTCAAAATCAACATTATTTGTAGTGTAGCGTATTTGTAAAATCATGAATAAAGATCACTTAAACACTTGGTGAAATTGCATAGGGGGAAAAATAAACATGTTTAATAATGAAAGTAAGAGCATTTCCATACGCGCGCGCACACACACATTTTGATACACTGCATTGCGTGCCAAAACCAAAGCAAGACACTACTGAACAGAATAACAATGTGACTGTTATTAAATAAATTATTGGCCAGGTAATGTATTAGTCCGATGTTATTCAAATACAGTAATAGAGTTTATTTCATTTAACTGTAGTAAACCAAAAAAAATCTGTTACCTTTGACACAAAACGATAGCTCCGCTCACATGTGAGATGGACAAAGAGGGCGGCGCCTCTGTGAGTTCATATGACAGAGATCGAAATACCCGCAGAAATCAGTCAGTATCAACTGTAGAAAAAGACCTTCACATTCTACATCGTAAATCTAATACAGAAATGTGCTTTGAGAATCGTTAATAATCTGGAAAGGTCCAGTGGGCTGACAGAATTCAAACCCCTCATCATGCAGCAGATGCTGAGTCTGTGAGTCTGCAAATATTGCCCCATCATCAGGTCGGGGACACGGTGCTCCTCTTTTTTTTTTTTTTACCTTCACCGTCAGATTTTGCATGAACTACAAAAAATAAAGTCTGGATTAAAAACTTGAGCTCCAGTGAGCAGCAAAGATAATACTCATTTAAAGACTAGGTCTTAAATATAATTTTTAAGGATTAGAGCTTCTGTGAATACCTGATATGGAGTTTTAAAAATAATAATTTTTACAGACGTTCTAAGTTCCAGTTAAAAGGTCAGTTTAAAACTGACCTTTTAACACATACATAATGTGTGAATTGATAGATATTACGTCTGCCACCCGTGCCAAACTGTCGGGCACTCTAGTGATATAAACATAACTTCATAATTAGAACACCTGCAAGGAGAAATTCTAGAGAGATTTCTTACTGTGCCTTTTTCCCCCCCACAAGCCTCCATTTAGATTTGCAAAAATCAGACAGTCATACCATTACTCGGCCTGGCTTTTCTATCCGTGCCGTATTAATGGACTTCTGAGGTTTCAGTGGCTCACACCTCACTGGTTCAGGTGCATCAGGATAAACAACACATGGCTTGCTAATGTTAACCTTTAAAAACATCACTGATGAATAGGGATGTAACGGTATTGTAAATACTGTCGTACCGCAATAGCATTTTTTTCGATACTACCGTGGTCGTATGACTCGATAAAACGCTAAGTCTTCTGAGAAAAGTTTGCTCAGGCGATTGGCGCGAACGGGAGGTAGGGGAAACTACAATTCCCATCAGCCCAGGCGTGGCCATCATCCTTTGCGGTCTGTTGTCACTACAGATCCAGTAATGCGGAAATGACGGGTACTGCTAATAACGGCAAAGGAAAAGAGATGGAAATGGTCGAACCTAAAGCGGGTTTTAAATCGGATGTGTGGAAGCATTTCGGTTTTTCTCTGAAAAGAAACAAGAAAGGAGAAAAGGTGACAGACAAAGAAAACACGATATGCAGGCACTGCCAGACTGTGGTGAAATACAATTCGGGGAATACGACTAACATTAGGAGCCATTGGTTAAATCATCACCCTGAAAAGTGACGTGAAGATTCGAGAAGCAAAATCCGGTCGGGCCAAAAGGCTATAAAAGAAGCGTTTACAAATTTCCTTAAAAAAAATAAAAAATAAAAAAAACTGTCTCTGTCTGAATAAGTGAGTGTGTGAGTGAATGAGGTGAGTGTTCTCAAATACTCATTCAGCACATGGGCCAGCTGCAATAAGTAGGCTGCTATTTTTATTTTTGAGTGTTTAAGAGTACCAAATTGAAACTTTATTTTTTTTTTACATGGTTTAATAATTTTTTGTTATTAAAATTGAAAAGTTTAAGTTCCTGTTTCAAAGTTTACAGATAGATGGCTAATTTGTATGCAATTGATATGTTCGGTGCTCATGCAAACTGTTTAATAAACACTTCTGGCACTTTTTTCGAGTCTCTTCATTAGTTTTGTTTTTCCTGTAAATGATTCAATAAATATCGTACCGTGCCATTCATACCGAGGTATTACCGTACCGTGAAGGTTTGATACCGCTACATCCCTACTGATGAAATATTTTGACATTTGAAATTGAAAGATGGTTTTGCTGAAAGATGTCCTGTCTGGCTCCATATTTATGACCTCATCAATTTATCTATATATAAAAGTGTCATGATCATTAGGCATCATTAGTCATCATCATCATCATCATCATCATCATCATCATCATCATCCTCACTTTGTCCCACTGATTTCAAACATTTCACTCAAACATTTCTAAGGAATTAATGGCTGGAGCATTCACTCGGTTCCGCTCACAAAACTTTTCATTCATGTATTATTTCACTGAATACTTTGTGCTGAGTATTTAAGCAGTCCTCTTTGTTTTGATAACAATGCGATATCACAAAAGAATTGCAGCTTTGACAACAGCTATCTTAATATAAACTGAATTGATTACAATTATGTCTGTAGTGTTACATGTCACTCTTGAACAATTTGGAACAAAGTGTGACTAATTTCCTTCAGGATCAATCAAGTATCAATCTATCTATCTATCTGTCTCTCTATTTACAAAAGAACTAAACTAAACTAAACCTTCAACATATTCCTGCTAAAAATCCATCAAGATTCCAACCTGTGATCCAAAACCTAATAGCCATTTCTGGCTGTTTTTATCTGCAGAATTCATCCACCGTATCAATTTTTTAAATAATAGAGTAAAAGAGTGTAAGCTCGCACAATCAGTACATTTGAATATGGAACTGACAACTAATATTGGAAATTATCAGAATACTTGCTCACTAGAGCTGGGATTTCAGGTGGGCGAGGGGATTTCAATTCAATTCAATGTTGGGGCATTACGATTAGTGATTTAATTTCACTAATGTTTATTGTCTGATTTGTCTTATACAGGTATTTACAGGTATAATACTATAAAAGTATTATACTACTATACTATACTAATATACAGGGTGGGCCATTTATATGGATACACCTTAATAAAATGGGAATGGTTGGTGATATTAACGTCCTGTTTGTGGCACATTAGTATATGTGAGGGGGCAAACTTTTCAAGATGGGTGGTGCCCATGGTGGCCATTTGGAAGTCAGCCATCTTGGATCCAACTTTTGTTTTTTCAATAGGAAGAGGGTCATGTGACACATCAAACTTCTTGGGAATTTCACAAGAAAGACAATGGTGTGCTTGGTTTTAACGTAACTTTATTCTTTCATGAGTTATACAAGTTTCTGACCACTTATAAAATGTGTTCAATGTGCTGCCCATTGTGATGGATTGTCAATGCAACCCTTTTCTCCCACTCTTCACACACTGATAGCAACACCGCAGGAGAAATGCCAGCACAGGCTTCCAGTATCCGTAGTTTCAGGTGCTGCACATCTCGTATCTTCACACCATAGACAATTGCCTTCAGATGTATACTACTCCAACATAATGGTATATAGCTTTTGAAAACTGAACCTTCACAGATGAATAGACAGATCATTGTATGTTTATTCTTCCTGCAGTTTAATTGCTGATCAGCTTATTCTTGGCTTCAACCCTAAAACTATTTCTAAAAACTCTTAACCGTCAACGACGGATACTAACTCTATTAAGTACTTATATAAGCAGCACTGTTGTATTTCACAAACTGCTGCAATACTGGCACTCTGTGTGTGATAAATTCATGATAATCTTAATCACCACACATGCTGAGACAGCTCTGCATGCTCCAGTTATGTGACTTTCGATTAAAGATTCTGTTTAAACGTAATTAGCCCTATTCGAGTCGGGTTACTTCATCACCGAGATGCTTTTTTTTTCATGTCTCCTCAGTAATAAAAATCATCTCGAGAGCAATAAAATGATCACAATTTTCTCATCACTTTCTATGAGACTGGTCACATGATCAATTTCTGATAACAACCTCAGTTTCGGGCGAACCAGCAACTATTTGATAATACAGCATAATAGGGATGGGAACACGAGTCACCACCCAATACAATATTATCCTGATATCCAGATGCCAATTGGATAGTTTATAAATATCCTGATTCAAAATTAAATTTTTCCCCAATTTTGTTACAATTTTAAACCTTTACCAAAAAAAGGGTAATGAATAATTAAATGTACTGTAGCCCATTCCTTTTAACATTCACTTAAAAACAGAGCGCAGCATTTAAACAATCAATACACATTTCAAAAACAAGTGTTTAGCATTTAACTGAGCAGCATGTGTATCTGTCCTCCACTATAATTACAATTTATTTTAAAAAATTGCAAATTATTCAATCTTGCCACACAGGATGAAAATGTGTAAATAGTTCAGAATGTATACACCTGTAGAATTATTAAGAAACTGCTATGATTTTCCACCTACAACATCTCAAAACTTGACAGCGGGCTCGTGAGTCGAGTGGATGCAAGCACATGAGCGAGTGCTTATGCACGCTTATGCTTATGCACGTGATTTTCAACTAATTTGCACTTGCAATGATTCAAGACTAGTGTTTGGAGAAAAAGGCTGATGGGAGGCTGAGATTTTTGATAATGTAACACCATAAAACCCACTTCTTTTGCATCACTCGGACGTTTCTGCACCTGATACAGAATCGTTTATATCTGAGGCTGATCGGCTGATCACCAGGCGTGACCAATCAAACTGAAAACCGCTCAATTCTGGGAACCGGCCGATTAACCAGTTCATCTCTATTCTAAAAATAAAATTTTCTGATTTTGGGAAAGCTGGAACCGCCACACAAATAAATCATGATTCATAACAGAATCAATTTCCCCTCACCTACTTTATAATACATTGATTTTCACACTGTGTCATAGTTAGAGATTAATATGTGAGGCAGGGATGTTGATTTGACAAATTCTAGAACTTGAAAGTCAGAAATGCGCTAAAGGAAACAGTTCTCAGAAGAGGTTACAAAACTGTAAATTCTAATAAACCCAAATTCTAGAACTGATCCGTTTCCAAGAAGTTTTTACAATTTTATTTGGGTTAAATAATTTTAAAGCATTAAGGATTTAAAACTAACACTAGTTAATTTACGTTAATCCTGATGGTTTCTACATTTTTCAATCCACTGTAAATGGCTTAACATGGTTCATAAATGAGCAGCGCCGTGGTATAAACAGATATACCGGGTGTGATAAACACATGCTCGTGTGAACAGACGATCTACGCGGCAGTCACTGGAGCAGCGTGAGTGCTAGCTGAGCATCATCCTAACAAAATGGTTTGAAATCTAAATTCATTTTCTGCTTACTGTTTTTAATTTGAAAAATACAATAATGGTTTTGCAGGGTTGTTCAGTAATATCTGGAGCATCCTGGGGAAAAAAACTGTCTTTATTCTAAAAGCCAAACATATCAACAAACTCAAATTTTGTTTTTCATTACCGACCTTCAAGTTGGTCATTTAAATCCACTGGATGCAACAAATGCCCAGTTAAACACGTGTTTAAAAAGAATTCCAAAATTGAGCTCATTTTCTTGATAATAATCTGTAAACGTATTAAAAGTAGGGATGGGAATTACCAGCAACCAAGCCCACAGAGCTGTGTAAAAGAGAAAATCGAGCCATTTTTAGATTTTTTGGAGGAGAATAAAGCGATCAGACTATTTACATAAACATTGGCCATAGCTAATAAAACTATTTGGAATGTCTTGAAAAAGAAAATAACCACTGGTGTATTAAACAACCAGAAATGGAGATGGTTGGCGAAGAAAAACTACAGCAACCGATGTCAAACACAGAGAGCTGTGAAAAAAAAATCGAAAAACACCAGTGTATGAAGATTTAGTAGAAATATAGAGAGAAGATACCACGAAATGCTTCTGTCTCGTCAGCAGTAAGAATCAAAAGGGCAAACTGAATTCACAAAGAAATACAAAGATGAGCTACAAAACTCCTGCAACAGAGACCAACATCTACCATACCAAGTGGATAGAAAGGCAGAAAAAGATCTGCTCGTGATCCAAAACCTATAAACTCTTCGGTTAATCATGGTCAAGATGATGTCAGGGCTTTGGCTTGCATGGCTGGTTCTGAATCAGGCTCACTAATCTTTATTTGGAAATGTATTTTATTTATTTGTAATTCATGATGGCATCAGCAAAATGAAATAAGAGGTCTACAGAAACATTCTGTCTGCCAATCAACTGAGCAAATTCATCCAATCTAATTGGCAGGAACTTCATCATGCAGCGAGAAGACAACCAAAAACACAATGAAGGACTTCATCAATCAGAAAAAGAGTAGAAGTTTTTAGACTGCCTAAGTAAATCACTAAACTCAATTGATCGGTTATTTCTCTTCCTGAAGAGGAGAGTGAAGGAAGAAACCCCCTGAAATATGAAAGATGAAGGAAGAAAGAAGCTGTGATACAGCCTGGAGAAGCATCACAACAGGATTAGAATAAAGCTACAATTAATGAAAACAACAGGTTGATGATGTCAGTGGGTCACTGGCTTGATGTGGTTACTGTAAACAAGACGTGCAACCAAATATTAAGTGAAAGTTTACTTTCTTTTAACGCAAGACATTCTGGTCCAATACTTTTGTTCACAAAGACTGATATTCTTCGCCCTCCTTGGTTGGTAGCTGTAGCCTTGATGCGCAAGTGCCCTAGTGATGGTTGGGAATTAACTATGACTAAATTAGTAAGAAATATACAAAGAAAAAATATAATAATAATAACAATAATAATAATAATAATAATAAAACGAATAATAATAACAATAAAAATAATATTAGCAATTAAAAGGTGAAATTCTGATCCACATAGCATGTCCATGTTTTGATCTCAAAACCAAATGTCTACAGTGTAGAGAGGGGAAAAAACCTTCCTGTGCTGTTTCAAAACTTTTGGAGGGGACATGCACCTTTCATTAATTGTAGCTTTATTCTAATCTTTTTAAAGGATGCCCATCATCTGTATTGTTTTCATACTGGAATCTGTATAGCTATTTAAAAACCCTGTTTTTAAAACCCCTGTTCTGCTGATGAACACAGGCTTATCCTGCATGCTATATGAACGGCAAGAACAGAAACACTTCTGACTGAGATCTTTAGAAATAGATTACAATTACACCCATGATGTTCCTGGATGCAAGGATGGTAAGGGCTCAGGTGTTAGCCTGTTAGCTAGTGGTTTTGTGTTACTCTGGCTGTTTCCTCCAACAAGGCTGGCTCTGTTCCCTCTTGGCTAGCGATGACCCATTTAGAGGGAGCTCAACCGGTAACGAGAGAACACTCGGAGTGCTGTGGACCGTCTCACTCCAGTCTCTGATATACACACGGACACATGACCAAAGTATGCTGAAACTCACAGGGGGATATAAAGCAGACACGCGGTAATAACTCAGAGATTCAAATATGCAGCGGTGTCAAATTCCCAGCACGTTTTCCTCACATTACACACAAGTATTTTAATGAGCCGTGTGTTTGCAGACAGGATGTTTGTGATGCTTTACAAATACATATACCCATTTAAGAGGAATAACCGAACCCCTGCCCAATACTTGCAATTATTTAAATCAGACTGCAGTTCAATTAATAAAATCATGCACGAGCTTCAGTTAATGTTCACATCAGGCGGGCTGGTTCGAGGATTTCAGACAAGGCCAATCTTCTGGGATTTTCCTGCACAACAAAATCTAGACTTTACATAAAAAATGGTGTGGGGGAAAAAGAAAAAGAAAAAAAAACAGTGAGCGGCAGTTCTGTGAATGAAAAAGCTTTATAGATGAAAGAGATTATAGAAGAAAGACCGGACTGGTTTAGGCCAACAGGTAACTCAAAGAGCCAGAAAAACATCCCAGAATGCACCAAATCTTTAGACAGATGAGTTACAACTGCAGAGCAGCAGAGGACCACGTCAGGTTTCACTCCTGTTAGACAAGAACAGGAAACTGAATCTGCAGCTACAGTGGACACGGGCTCGCTCAACAGGAACACACTGCCTGGTCTACTATCTGATATCACCCAAATCAGGGATATAGAGTCTGGTTCCTCCTGGTTCAAGGTTTTTTCCTCTTATTTTTCCTTGCCAGCATAATCCCACCAGGGACAAAGTGGTCTAATTATAATTCAAACTTTTATCCTTACATTTGTCTCATTCAACTCTGGAAAAAAAAAGAGACCACTGCAATTTACTCAACAATACATGCACCTTTAAGAAAAAACAAAAAAACATTTTTTGCAGCGCTCTCTTTTTCCAGAACTTTGCAATGTTAAAATTGCAATACAACTACAACTGAATTGAACTGAATCTGGTTCCAATAGTCAAAAATATCTGTGCAGTCATGGAGCCATGATGGTCCATTTCCACTAATGAATGATGTAGAGCGAGGCGATTCAATTATCCCTTCAAGCCAGCCCTCGAGTAATTATTATTTTCTGGCCTTTGATCGGTTCTAAACAGTTCACTAAATGAAAGAAAATGTTGATTTTGTGTGCGTTCTAAGCTTTTCACTCAGAAAATCTCTACTGCTCGTCTCCTGTTTATTTTCAGTAAGGTGATGCAAGTGGAGCCAGCAAACGATGCAACAAGTGAGCGCAACCTAATGGTGTGTGTAACACTCAACTCAACCTCCAAAACTCCACGCCTGCACATTTCCAACAGCTTTAGGCTTTTTGTTTTTTGTTTTCTGGAAATGTCTTCTGGAAAAATGTTTAACGAACCGTCGTTGCTCTTAACGATCTGTGTGCATGAAGCAGCTACTGACTTGGGTATTGATGTACTTCACATGTTTTCAAACTCACATAAGAACAGAGAAAGTGAAATGAGGTGTTGATCTCCGCTACTGGTTCATTAAAACACTCAGTCCATTGGAGTCACTTTTACATGTTTTTTTTTTGTTGTTGTTATTTTGTAACTCTGTGTAATGGAGCTGTTGTATACAGAATCTCTGTTCAGGGACTTGCTGCATTTTAAAATTCGGTTGCTCTAACTTTACTTCACAATAAGGGACAAGCTGGGAGTCAGACAAGCGTTTAGCTTTAATCGAGCTCTGAGAAAAGTTCAGGAGGGTCACGTCATGCTTGCTAAAGTAATGTTTTTTCATTAAAGGATGTGATACTGTATAATCTTCAGGGACAGCAAAAAACAGCAATATCCTGATCAGTCAGTGTGAAGCACCATTTTAATTAAAAGGACTCGAATAAAATTCAAGCGTTCATAAATCAATTTACGCAGCTTGTTTGACTGACAGCTAAGAGCCTTCTACAGTTTCAAAACACTAAGTACTTCACAGAGAGTTTGGCTTTTGAAACGGATTTACACTTTTGCTCTTATGTAAATAGAGTCAATCCCCTAATTGTTAAAACGATCTGAAAGTTTGAGAGTTTTAGTTGACGCGAAAGCAAAAAATTTACATGATTAATCTTGCATATTGCCTAGTGGTTGTAATGGCACTGCAATAATGCTCAACATCGACACAAATGTTTCTGAAAGTTAGAAGAACTTGGATAAAATGATTTAGAGATGAATAAAGGTGAAAATACAACCTCAAAACAAAAAAAATTATCTGTATTTGGATTAGATTTATCTCGATTAACATACATTCACACAACATCCAACCACGTCCATGCTCCCTTAAAGGAACAGTTTGGGTTTTTGGTCATGTGTCAAACTACAGAAGTATTGGTCCAACATTGTGGATTATCTGGGTGTTTTCTTTAATATTCCAGTGAGATAGATCCTATGTGCCTCCTTCTTGGCTCTCCCAGATACTCGCATTTCCAATATCATGCATAGGAGGTTATTTAATTTACTGACCTTTGCAGTTAGGAAAATAAATGTCTCCTTGTTCTGGATTAAGGACAATGCTACAACAAAAAGAAAAGTTTTGGCACAATATTATTACAGATGTCATTTCTAATAAATAAATGTTTTGCATGTCACGTTTCTTTACAAGTACCTTCGTCAAGATCTTGGACCCTTATTTCAATTTCATTGGATCTTTGTTATCTATCATATTCTGTATTACAGAGTGTTTCCCAACGCCTGTGTAGGAATAATATTTTTGTTTGTTCGCTTATATACTTCCTTATTTATGTATCTATTTATATAATTTATTTTCCTCCCATGTTCATGTACGTGCTGAGCTACTGTTGTGTTTTTCAGTTTTTTGTTTAAGAAAAATTTTATAAATTTATTGATTGGAAAAAAAAAGTCTTTCTAAGTCTGTCCTAAATTGTTGCATGAAACTACATTACAACAACATTAGGTCATGGTCGTTATAAATCTTCCTGCTCTGCACAACAACTGTGAAGTTTGTCATCCAAAACAAGAGCACACTGTAAGTAATCAAGCCAAATTCCACAACCCTCATTCCATGCAACAAAAAAAAAATGTATTGCAAAGTTCAGCCGAGACTCATATGAAACTTCTGCACTCGGAGCTGAATCTAATTGATATATTTTATAGTTTCAGCACAAGCAGGGTTTGTGGAGGTGCAGGAAGATCATTGCATGTTAAGTGTACCAGCAGCTGAAATAGTCACTATTTCTATCCCTTTAAGTTCCATTCAGGGATTAAAATTCTGATCGGAGATTGGGGCAGACACGCCAGTTTCCCGCACAAACCGTCCCCCCGTCCCCCCCCCCCCCAAATTACTTAACTGTTACTTGGTGTTTACTGGATCTCATCATTATGTTAACTCACATCAACAACATGTTCTCTAGTGGTCCGGTGGTAAACACACAGTGCTCTCTCTCACTGCAGTGACCAGAATTTGAGTTCTGCTTAGGCCATTGTTTTTAGTCAAAGTCAAATTTATTTATAGCACGTTTAAAAAACAGCCAAAGTTGACCAAAGTGCTGTACAATGATTAGGAAAAAATAAAACAACCAGGATTAAACAACATAAATAGAAAGCAGATAAAATTAAATCCTACTGTGTAAAAAGTAAATAGAATCAGTTAGTGATAATTAATAAAAAACAGTAAACAAATTAAATCATTATATATTTTTTTAAAGATGGGGGATTTTTTTTTATTATTCAGTTATTTGTATTATTCAGTTATATTCCATTTTAATTGTATAGCACTTTTAACAATCGTCATTGTCGCAAAGCAGCTTTACACAATCAAAAGAAAATTTTGGAAATGTGTATGAAATGTGAAAAATGTGTATGAATCAAAATGAGTATGAATCAAAATGAAACGATTGTCCCTGACGAACAAGCCGAGGGCGACGCTGGCAGGACATACGCCCCGAGATCCCAATAGGAAGAAACCTTGAGAGGAACTAGACTCAACAGGGAATCCATCCTCATTTGGGTGATAACAGATAGCAGGGATTGATCTGCAGTCATGTGTTAGGAGGCTGGAAGTTCAGTATAACAGTTGATGTCTTGAAGTTAATATGGAGTACAGTTCGTTATTGGAGGCTCGGGTACAAAACTGTAGGAAACTCCAGACCTGAACGATTGAAGTTCTCAGAGAACAGCTGTCTGCATCAGCTGAAGTCAGGGCCGTCTTCATGGTAAAGTGGAACCGTCCACAGTCACCACATGCATTCCAACTATCACAATGCTTTTACATACATGTATGGCCACACTGAATGCAATTTAACTGAATGATTTTTTAAATAAATATTTTGTTTAATAGTTTGTTTTTGATGTAGTTAAATTGTGCAATTACTTAGTGCTCTAAACTTTTCACACATTGACAAGCAGCACAGGTGGTAGGAGCAATTTATCTTCCAATCAAAGTTTGTTCAGAATTGAAATAATATCTAAAATTTACAATTAATACTGCATCAGGATATGCATTAAATTGTGACAATAGTAGAATGGCGATACCTATCGAATCAGCACCTTGTAGGTATCGTAGGTACCTATATAGTATCGGCTGATTCCTGGTGATTCTCGTCCCTAAATGTTTGGGTATTAATTTGGACTTTAACGCCGTATTTGCAACGTTGTGTTGAGAGCATTCGATCAACGTTATCGCATCGTCATTTTATCTACGCAATACAAACTTAAAAAAAAATTTTAATGAATCCTGCTGGGAATCACCATCGACGATGCACTTACAAGTGGGACTTCTAAAAAATAAAAAAATTAAAAATAGGTCATCTTTTTCACCGCTTATCATTCAGTTTGCATGTATAAAGTAGATACTGCATAATATTTTAAATAGTCCTTTGTATGCCGTCATACAAGTACCCTAATTGCTGTGCATGTTCATGTGCGCTCACATGGCTGTGGATGCTGTGACACAGTGACAGTGATAAAGTTGTGATGTTTAGTTTAATGATCCTTCCAACTTTCGTTACATCACTAACAGGCTTATTTATTTCTTTATCTGGTGTCTCCTGAGAACACATTATTTAATTCTTCTCATATCTGGTTATATCTCTGATACAAACATAAGGGATCACAGGGTAATTTTATGTATAGCAGGCATTAAAGTGAGAGTGCACAGTATCATAGTTTAACGTCAGAGCTTGCTTAAAAGTAAATTGTTTACTTAGACAGAAGCTAAATGCTTTTCCGTGTCTTAATCACTAGGAAGTGTTTCCTGTTTGTCTGATCCTGTTCCTGATTAGCCGGAGATGATGAAAAAAAACGTCTCTTGGCTTTCATCTATGCTTCGCGATAACCGTAATAGCACCATTGTTTACAATTCTTTGGTGACTAAAGTAAAAAGTTGAGCTACAGTCAGTCGCTGTAGGTTGGTATGGTGTCACGGTTAGCCACGGTATCTACCTCAAGTCACCGCAGGCATTTTCAACAGTACTGATCTAAACGCAATCACATCTACCAATTCCGATGATTTCACCCAATCGATTCCAACGGTTTCTTGTCGTTTTTGCATATTTACGAAACCAAAACACGTTCACAACTTCCTCTCTCTGGACTAAGGAATTATTCCACAGCACCCTCCATTTGTCTTCACAGGAGAATGGAAACCAGTCTTAGCACTTCGTAATGTAAACCTACATAAATGGACACAAAAACATGGCATGGCATTTTTAACTCTTTGGGCATTTTCTTCAACCAACTTGTGTGGTTTTAACACATTTGATTAAGACCATTTCAACACTGAAAAGTTTAACATCTCTAATACAAACCCCCTTATACAACTTATACACACAGAAATTATTACTTCACTTCCTTTTTAAACACACAAATGACAACTTTTCCCAAAACAAAGTACGCGTCACAACAGAGTGAACCTGCGAGGACAGTTAAGTCGTCAGATCCCGAGCGTGTTCGGTGAAAGCGCGTTTCACTTCGTTGTTATCCTTTTGTATTTTCAGATGAATACCTATCACGCACTGCACGTTTAGATCCATGTCTCGAGTGGCACTGATCAGATAATTAGCATTCAGTATTTAGGTCCTCTACACTTGAAGGCTCAATTATTTTTTCGGTTAATATGACTGCGGCTCTCCTGAGAGCGAGAAGCTGAGGAGAAGGAGGTGGAGGAGGAGGAGGAAAAGGAGGGAATGAGAAGAAAAGGCAAGGTTATGTCTCAGCTGGAGTGTCTGACAAGATTCAGAAAGGAAGCGAATGAAATCTGGCTAGCAAAGCCCAGTTCTTCAGCTTAGTCTTTTATGTTTTTAATAGTAGGCATAATTATGTTTGCGGATTAACAGGGGGTGGGGGGAAAAACATTTAGTTTAAGAAACCCTGGGTTTTGTGTTTATGTATACACTGTTGCAGACAATAAATACCGCCTTTATAACACTAAACACTACCTTAATAAATGTGTCCTAAAATAGTCCACCAAATATTAGGGTCAACAAATATGACAAAAAAGTTTGATAAGTTGATTAATGATTTCCCTCGATTTTTTTTCCTTCCTGAGAAAAACTTGTTCCTTCTGCTGTTTGAGCAAAAAATACCCCATGAGCTGTCAGTTTCTCGCTATGCTCATAAGTTTTGTCAGACATCTTGCTACACTCACAACTAATGTAGCCAGTTTAAGCCAGTGGTTTTTGACTTGTTAGGTTCTTTGAAATGCTGTCTACAGACATACACACTGCAATTCAATAATCGAAAAACTGATAATTGGTATAAAGTATAGTGGAAAGTGGCAGCTCAGCGGGGCAGTGGCGGCTCAACATTTAACATATTGGACTACTGGTCAGATGGTCGCAGGTTCAAAGTCTAGCGCCCCAAGCTGCCAGTGGTGGACCCTTCAGCAAATGCAAATGTCTCTTAACGGCCTCAACTGTAAAAATATATATATATATATATTTGGCGGGGCAAGATGAATAATAGAACACATCAAGATTGTTTTTAGAATTTTTGTCTGTCTGTTTGATTGTGCACACATGACATTAAAATTACTGAACAAAGTTTAATGGGGTTTTCAAAGGTAAAACATCGGCTTTGTTTCATTGCAAACAGCAAACGGGAAGGATAAGATATGCTAATTTGAAATTTAAATCAAAAACGCCCTTACTCAAAAAACTGGCCTTGAAAAAAATCATCAGTTCATCAAAAAATTCAACAGATTTTTACATTTTTAAATTCCCCCGTATTAGTGTGTAATTAAAACCTACTTAATAAACACGATCTCGCATCTTCATTCATGCACTTGACAGAATGAAGATAATTTTTTAATTATTTGTACATTTGTTGCAGAATATATCTCGTATACCAATACAACCAGCGTTTTGTCCCAATAAAACTATTCGGAAGTTTATCTGGATAATATCTGCACTTTCCAGCCACTTATAACTAGATATTTGAATAATAGGTACTAAAACGCATTCAAGCATTGAAATGTGTAACTTGTATTGTTGTGGATTTTTTTTCTAGTGTAAAATCTTGTACAAAGCGATAATCTTTTTTGCACCACACTCCAGCCCAGTAGGTGGCAGCATCTGTGCATAAACTTGGAAATAAGCAATACTCCCACAAAAGAGAGGATTTGTGGAAGATGGAGCTTCTATTTTCTGTAAAAGTCTGTTGTTAGTTTTTTTTTTCTTTTTTTAGGTTTTACTTTAAAAATTAACTGACTAAACCATGAAAATTACATAAGGGATTACGAACACTGTCCTATCGTAAAACCCATGGCTCAATACAAATACAATTTCTTTTACGCACAGTACAATGCTCTGTGACATACATTAAACAATTACTTGTTTGGATAAAAAAAAAAAAAAAATTTACATTTCAATAATTATTACCAGAAATCTTTGGAGCCTCAAGGTGCAGTAACAGATTAATATCACTAATAAATATTAATAGCTCACAGCAGATGATGGATCACGTGCAACACCGTGCAACATGCTGGAGATCAAATCAACACTAATGAGCTTTAATTTAATTACAGAGCAGCAGGCATGCAGCAGAGATTGAGAAGGAATATGTTTGTCAGTGTTTCCATTACAGAAAGGAGTACATGCATTGGTACTTGCATTAATACACTGACATACATACCTTACTCTACCAGTACCAGTCAAAAGTTTGGACACACCTTCTAATTCAATGTTTTTTGTTTTAATAATTTATCATCATTTATCATAATAATCAACAATCATAATATTATCATTATTTAATAATATCAATTTATTTTCAAAACTATTAAATAACACATATGGCATTAGGTAATTCAGTAACAACAACAATCAGTTGTTATTTTAAGAAGGTCAGCTGTTTTGGAATAGTCCTTACAAAAACATTGTTGTCAAGTGCATTTGCAAAACCCATCATGAAATGATGAAATTGTCTCTCATGAAGACCATCCCGGGAAGGCAAGACTAAAACTTCCCTCTGCTGCAGAGAAGTTCATTTAGAGTTACCAACCTCAGAAATTACCAATTAACAAACAGCACCTCAGATTAGAGCCTTTATGAAGGCTTTACAGAGCATAAGTAGCAGAAACACCTGAACATCAACTGTTTATTCATATTTTGGATGAGTTTACCATTGTTCTACGATGTAGAAAGAAATAAAAATCCAGAAAAGACCACTGAACTTGAATCTGTGTCCAAACATATGACTGATAGTATACATAAGCGCTCGTGAATTCGCAAATCTGATTACTCAGAAAGCCAGCTTGCACAGGTAATGTAATTCAAGTCCCATGTGTATACGCTATTAATGCACTTGTTCTAATGTCTATCATATCATTATAAGTTTTCTATAAGGAAATATTTATTTCAGACTTTTAGACTGCGTCTCTAATAACAAGAGTTTAATAAAAAGAGTGGCTTGGAGAGAGAGAACTGTTTTTTATAGCTTTTGCAGCAGAAGCATTATCCTTTTTGGGGGGCATTAAATTTCACAGCATTAAATGCAATTATAAATTGACACGTCTTGTTTTGTTTTTTTTTTATTATTTAATAAAATTGTTCCTGTATGAAAGAAAAGAACCAGTGCAGCATGTGTTCCTACAAAAAAAAATCAATTACCTTAAGGGTGATAACATCATCAGATTGTTGATTATTTTCAGGTAGTGGTTGCTTTTCATTTCTGAGATGCTGAATTAAAACGTCCAGGTGGTGGAGATGACCTAATCCATCTCCACCTATAACCCTGACTCTAACCTTTACCCCCTAACCCATGAGATGCCCTGTAACAGAGAAAAGAAAAAAAGCAAGAAAAAAAAAAACAAAAGGCATCTCTTATCTCCACCCCTGGACTTCGGCCTCGACTCCTCACAGACAGAAGCAGCTGGATCAGGGCTGACTTCACCTCTTAGACATTTTTTATTGTGCAATGAAGTATACATGACACTTAATCATGTGTGTATCCACAGCATGCTCTGTCTCCTTTCTCAGCACAATATGTATGCAAAAAACAGTAAGATAACTCGACCAGACTATTGTACCTGAAAAACTTCTGTCTGCTTTTTCCTTTTAGTTGTTCTTTGTGATACAGTGAAACAGGCACACACAATGTCTGACGCTGCAGTATTTAGCTGTACTGTCCAAACTTGTAAACATGACGCGACTTCCTCTCAGTAGGGGAAGTCTCATGTTTGAAGCGTGGTTTCTGGCGAGAGCTGTGATCAGCAAAACCTGACGGTTAGCATCTTACTTCCTTCCGATTTAACCAAATCTTTACTGCTTCAAAGCTTCAAAAGAAGAAAAACCTTAAGTCTGTGCCACGCCAGTCAACCTCAAACACTGTTTCTGTGCACACCCTAATTTAACGGAAACTCACTTTAATTAGCATGCATGTTTTTTTTTGCTCTCTGCACTCCTCACACATGTAGTCTTAATCTATACCGTTAGCACTTTACTTCATAAAACGAGTCTCTAAGCATGACTGTGTCAAATCTATCACAAAAGTCGCTTTCAGCTGCTGATCGCTCTCGCGTCTCTCTCGTTAACTCCGAGACCCCTGAGAGCACTCGATCTGCTGTTCTGATAGAGAAAAAGGAAAGAACCGAATTCCAGGTCTAACGGCATGCCCAGGAAAACTGAGCTGGTCTGTTCGGTGAAGCCAGGTGCCGGTAGGAACTCGATCCTTTCCATCTGCCGTGTGTGTGTGTCCGTCTCAGCACTTGCTCGGCCGAAGCCAAATTGCAGAATAGTGCCATTGTTCCGTGGCCACTCGCAAAACTAGAGACATGCAAGACCTCACACACAGCGCCTTTAAAAAAATAAAATAAAATAAAATAAAACCCTATACATATACATATATCAACAGTTGTTGTATTTAAATCTTTTCCTTATGTACACATCCCTCATAAACACACTCTTAAGTGATTCTGCTATTCACAGCCCAACACAAACACATGCACGCACACAGGAATAATATTTGAGGATCTACATCAGCATACTCACTGTGTTACAGCGAACAGCAGGGAGTGGTTTTAAGCCCCTTTTGTGTGGAATATGATTCATTCGTTTTATAGACCAGAGGCTGGACTTCAACACAGCAGTTTCGTGGAACACTCCAGCCTTCAGGTTTGGTTTATTACACTGCTGGCATGTTTATACCTTTTAAAAAAGATGTCTGCTCTCATGCCCTATTTTCACTCATGTCATTCTTTACAAACCACAAAGCAGCAGGTTTGAGAGCATCCTCCAAAAAGCTTGCGCACACACACACACACACATACACACACATACACACACATACACACACATACACACACATACCCTCCTGTCTGGTCCCATGTTATGCCAGAAATCCAAAAAACAGCTGGTACTGAACATGAAATGTGCGGAGTTCATCATCTTCATTAATGACACTATGGAAAAATAAGCGATTATCTAAATACCAGGTCTCCCACTTAAATAGAGATTACAAGTAGGTAGTCGTGAGGGGGAAGTGAAGGAAAGTTCCACACGAGTGAGGAATCACAGGAATGATCCAGGAAATAAATATTTGGATTTCTCTCTTTATATAGATTTGGCTCGTATCTAATTTGCACAGGAGTGAGAAAGTCCAGACTAGCATCTTTTAAAGCTAACAAACATGCCCGGTAAAAACTACTCCTGAGAACAAGCAGAATATTCGCATTTAAAGAGCAGATCAGTATTCATACAGTATACATGCTGACTTTTGCTCATCATGATCCAGGGGTGTAAAAATCAAGTTTCCAAAGAATACAATTTGATTTTGATATCTCCTGATACTAAATCCTGATGCGGCTAGTTTTGTTCTGGGTCTGGGTAGATTGTTCATTTGCGAATGATGACGTACAGACAAATCACTGATGAATGATGTTTATTACAGCGTCTGTCTGCTCTCTTTCACTAACAAGAATCCATTCCGTAAACCACTGTTCGTTTAATATTAATAATTAATTTTTAAAAAAGTGTTGCCTTAATTCTTCTTAATTCCAGTTTAAATAAAATCAATCCTGTCTGACGAATACACCTCTAATAAAGAGTGATTTTCCCCCTCTAGTCCTTGGATGAGAGACGTAAAGAAACACTGACAAATCTTCTATCAACTACAGAGTAAAAAAATATAAATAGACAAAATAACAGAAGCCTCCTGCTCTCTTTTTTTTTAATATACAATTAAATCTGGATTTGTCCGGATCTGATCCTGGCTGGCGTCCTACAGCCAGTCGAATGCACTCTCTAATCTCTTAATGGGCACGGCAAGTGATTACTGAGATGCGAGAGCATCTTCCAACTGCACGATCAATCGTCAAGCGCCGTCCTGACTCTTCAAAAAACGCCGAGCGTAATCGAGTCCGAAAACGTGCCGGGGACCCATCACGTACAGATCGTGAGCCTGACTGACAACGTACTGACCGGCTCAGCTCACAGCAGCGTAACCTTGATGTCGTCACAATCCAGAGGTCAGGCTTTCTGATGTCAGTGCTCGCTTTCTCCTTATAAGGAAGGCATCTAGAGATTTCCTTTTTATACAGTACATGAGGCAACTCTTTAATCTTAAAGTCCTGAGTGAGACTCTTGAAAAGGAAACAGGATGGACACGTGTCTTTAGTGATTTCTTGAGTCTGTTAGGAGTTAACAGGAAGCTCTGAAAACTGACCCCACATAGTTAAACGCTTGATAAGGCATCCTCACAATCACATAGCGTTAAAGTAATTTAAGTGTTAATGAAAATCATATATTAGAGTTAATGGTGCATGTTAGTGCAAGACTTAATAAAGACTGAAGGTGCTATAGTGAAGGCACAGGGTTTTTAGAGCAAGTTTTTCAGCAGTGTGAAGGGAAACTGAACATTGTCCATGCAAAATTTTGTGTAATGTGAGACTTTACACTAAAAAGTATGTCAGTTACCTTTAAATGTGAAGCCTGAGCACTGAGCAATGCAGATGTTTCCTTGGCAGAAAGCTTAGAGATGTTGACAGAGTGGCATTTTCTCCCCTAGCCTCGCGCGCGCGTGATAGCGGTAACGTTCCTGGCGACCAAAATGTCCTTCAGTTCGCGTGAGGAAAAAAAAAAACGGGACAAACCGGCCCGGGATTCCGTTATCAGTCAGTGATAATCGTTAGCGTCAACCGACGCGGTTCCAGCAGCCTCACTGGGAGGGGAAAAAGGCGTTCAGGGCCGTTAGCCTTGTTGTGTCCCGGTGAAGATGTAACGTCGTTCTGGAGACGGGAAAAAAAACAACGGCAAGACCTTAAAATGAGTTAGAGGGATAATTTTTCACGTCGAATTCCACAACCTTCGAGAATATTCGAGTTTGTAAAATGGCGACGTTGAGATTCTCCCCGCTCGGACTGCTTCCTCTCAGCACGAACTGTGAAATAAACGAACCGAGCTGGCGCGCGCCTCAGTCGGACTCGGCTCGAGCTGAACCGCCGCTGCTGCCTGCTGGAAGAGGAGGAGCCGGAGGAAACTCAGTCCCCGCCCATCGACTCAACCCGGAAGAAAATCGCAGATAACGGTTAGCAGAAAGATGCAGCGAACGGAGAAGTGGCTGCACCGCCCACCAAGCATCACACAGCCAATTGCAGGGCGGCATAGCGACAGCTCAGCCAATCAAACTGCGTATTTGTAATCCCTAATTCACTCTTCAGTCATATTTGTCAACTCTATGAATGCTAGTTGTCTGAGCTGTTTTAAAATATAATGATTTTAAAATATTTATAGACACCTTACATTCACCATCAGTACTTAAACACATTACAATCACTTTATTTATCAATTTACTAGCTGAAGTACCTGTCGTTGATAGAAAAAGAGTTTGTAGAAATTGTTAAAAAGTTAAAGCTAAAAATAAAATGATCCGCTTTAATGTAATCAGTGATATTATTATTTCAGGTTGAAGCACACGTACATGTCTGCCTGTCTTTCTTTACGGCAGAACTCTCTGCCTTCCTTATTAACACAAAGAAAAAATGTTTTGTTCTAATTAATATCCATAGGTGCAGGTCTTTGTTTACATTGAACAAGTAGCTTATTAGTAGCATATTATAACGTATATTATTACATCTGACATCAACACTTCATGCAGATATCTAAGTACTGCAAAAGTTTCATTAAATTTGGTCCAAAACTTTCGGTTTCTACTCTGGCACAAAACTGCTCATAACATCCCTTCTACTCAAAATGTTGATTTAATTTATGGCTTTGATTAATTTATGCTTAATTTCAGACAAACACCAATGTCCTGCTAAAGTTCCTCATTAAATTCCTCATTTGTGTGATGCTGTGACAAAAATCTGGCTGGACAGACAGACAGTCAGACAGATTTTTTTTTTCTGGGACTGGTTTCGGGTCCTCCAATGTATGAAAGATATCACTAAAAGATCAGAAAATTTCTGACCAATGTACAGACAAAACCTTCCTTTTATTTATATAGATTTATTTATTGTAGCTGTCAGACAGATGGTCTCACATTTGCCTTTAGAATACTCGGGGAGTTCAAGGTCGAGTCAACGAATGCAAGATGCCCAGGTCCTGTGGCTGCAAAACAAGCCCAAATACAGCAACAACAGCTTCTCTAAGACCAGTGCTTATGTCTTTCTCTCTTGGCAACACACACCTGAATGCACCAGAAAAGCAAACTGCCAAAACTTCTTCTTTAATAGAGGTCTTCACACTTGCTGATGATCAATTAATCAAAGGCTGATAAATAGGAGCAACGTGAATCTGCTGAACGCAGGGGCCTTTTGTCGACATGTTGCTGTTTTTAAAGGGGAATATAGGGTTATATCTTGTTTTTGTCTGAGGATGTATTTGTCTAATACTGAGACCTGCTACAATAAGAAGATTTTTTAAATTATGTTTGTATACCCCCCAAAAAAAACATAAAATTCAAGTGGGTGGTGGGGGGGGGGGGGTGGGTGCTAACTTTTGAACATAACCATACAAATGTGGGATGACCATTGCTCAGAATAGGACGATCTTGTGTATTAAGGGACATGTGACGATGCTAATTATAGTCCACATTTGTACAAAAGTAAAGCTTTATGATCCCATTATCCGGTGTCACCAAGAAGAGGAAGGGTTCCCTTTTGAGTCTGTTTCCTCTCAAGGTTTCTTCCTCAATTCGTCCCAGGGAGTTCTTCCTTAAGACAACATGGGGATGAACCCTTGAGAGGAACCAGACTCAAAAGGAAACCTGTCAGGGTCAGGTTTGCGTAACTGTGACATAAATTTTAATCTACATTCAGATTTATGTAAAGCTGTTTTGTGACATTGGCCAAAAAATATGATTGATTTTAATTGAAAATATAAATGAATACGTCTTGTTTTTATCAATCAGACAGGATCTTGTTTTATATTTAATTTTATCAGCTTTTAAAATGATCCACATAAGCATTGAGGCAGTTTTTTTTTTCTTCTTTCTTTTTTTTTTTTATCATCAAGGTGATTGAAGTGCACCTGGCTGTTCTACTTTGCATAGTAGGATAGGCTTTATGTAAAACAAGAAACATCCAAATGAAACTGATGCTGTGTGTTTACCATTGTCAGGCAGGTAGTATGTTGCCTGGTTGATAACCAGCTAGATTACAGTAAGTTAGCTCGCTAACTAGTGAAGAGTGTGCTAGACTACAGTCACCTATTAATAATGAGGTAATATTAATACAGTCCTTAAATTAATATTGTCTTTCCAATGCAGTGTCCATACAGTGCCTATAAGGTGTCTGGAAGGAAGTTCTAAGTTCCTAAAGTGGCCAGTAATAATTAGGGCCCAAGAACAATGACATCAGCACGATGATGACATCATCGCCATGCCTTTGATAATGCTGTTTTAATAGTGTGATGTCGTAAATGTACGAGGGTTATTTTGTTCTTCTAAGGATGAAAATCATCAGGATTTCAGTTTCTTAGTAGGATAAGAGGGTGAGTTTGTTCTTTGCATCTCATTACCTTTAGGATAGAAAGAAATAAGATGCTGAAGAAACAATTTTTTGTAGCTGCTGTAGGTTATGTGATAACAGGAACTTTGTGGACATTAAGTGTATCCTAACTATAAACAGATAAACAGACATGGTATTCTTGGAAAAAAATGAAATAAATATTGGTCAAAACAATCAAACAAAAAAATTTTTTTACAAACAAACACTTCATACCAACCCCTCGAAGGTGGTTATTGCACCTTCAGGGTCCAGGTTCGATTCCTGCCATGGGTCTGTTTTTCATAGGGTTTGCATGTTCTGCCTCGCATCCATGTGCATGGAGTTTGCAAGTCTCCTGGGATAGGCTCCAGGCCCTCTGTGACTCTGTACACAGGATAAAGCAGATGGGTGAGTGAGTAATAATGATTTGTGACTGATATGTTATCAGGCTTGCTAAGTGAATCTGCATGTTATGTACAGTCTTATGCAAAAGTTTAGGCACCCCTTGATAAATAACAGATTTTGGTGATTTTTTAATTATGTTAACACAGTCTTTCTTGGAAATGGAAAAAATGCACAATATTTTCAGAAAACACTGATGCATAGTTAGTTCTTATGCCATAAATTGAAAAAAGTAAAAAAAGAAAAGCATTACTATAGCACTGTGCCAAAGTTTGGGACACATCCAATGTCTCAGATTGATGCCCACAATGCAGGAAAAGGCTATAAGAAGATACCAAAGTGTTGTCAGCTTGCAGTTTCCACAGTGAGAAATGTAATTATAAGATGTTAATTCAGGGGAACTGTGGAGGTCAAGATGAGACCTGGAAGACCAAGAAAACTCTCAGAGAGAACCGCTCATATGCTGGACAGAAAGACAAATCAAAACCCCCATTTGACTGTAAAAAAAAACCTGCAGGAAGATTTAGCAGACTCAGGAGTGGTGGTCCACCGTTCCACAAGACCTTCATGGAAGAGTCAGCAGAAGAAAACCTTACCTGCGTCCCCATCATAAAATCCAACATCAGAAGTGTGCAACAGAACATCTACAGAAGCCTGACATGTTTTGGAAACCAGTGCTGTGGACTGATGAAGTTAAAATAAAACTCTTTGGGGACAATCAGCAAAGGCATGTTTAAAAAAAAAAAGGAGCAGCATTTCATGAAAAGAACATCTTGCCAACTATTAAGCATGGGGGTGGATCTATCATGCTTTCGGGTTGTTGCAGCCAGTGGCACAGGAAACCGCTGGAGGGAAGAATGGATTCTACTAAATACCAGCAAATTCTGGAAGCAAACATCACATCATCTGTAAAAAAGCTGAAGCTGAAAAAAGGACGGCTTCTACAACAGGACAATGATCCTAAACATACCTCGAAATCCACTATGGAAAACCTCAAGAGACGCAAGCTGAAGGTTTTGGAACGGCCATCACAGTCCCCTGATTTAAACATCATTGAAAAGTTGTGGGTAGATCTTAAAAGAGCTGTGCATGCAAGACGACCAAAGAATATTACAGAACCAGAAACCTTTTGAAAGGAAATATGGGAGAACATCCCAAGTACAAGAACTGAAAGACTTTCAGCTGGCTATAAAAAGCGTTTGATATCTGCCAGAGGAGGTGTCACTCAATACTGATTACTGTATGTAGGGTGCCCAAACTTTTGCACAATGCCACAATACTGTTTTTATTTTTATCTTTGTTCAATTTATGACATAAAAAGTAACTATGCACCAATGAGTGCTGAAAATATTGTGCATTTTTTCCCATTTCCAAGAGAGACTGTGTTAACATCTTTTCAATTAAAAAAATCACCAAACTCTGTTATTTATCAAGGGGTGCCTAAACTTTTGTATAAGACTGTACTGTAGGTGTTTTCATTAAGTAAGGACATGAAAGGATAACACTAATGCTTCACAATTTATCGAATAGAAATGAAAATCACAATATGAACCTGTGCAACATCCTAATAGCAAAGAAAGGTGCAACTTATTACAGGTAATATATGCATAGCCAGTTATTCATGTGCCTCAGGTATACTGAACATGACCTATGGACTCAAAACCTGTCAAAGTTAAAAGCCTTATTCATCAGTGCATCGTTTGATTTAAACTAGTGGCGTGCATTTGGTTTTGGTAACCAGGAGGGGCTAATTATTATTATTTTTTTTTATTTTCTTTTAGAAATGTATATATAAATAATTTATATAAAGCACTTGCACGAGAAAACATTGACGAGACAAGAAAATCACAGATGCTGACACATATTACTTAGCGAAGGTCGTGGTGGCCTTGTTGTGAAAGAGGGATTTCAGGAAATGATAAACACATGAGACGTGCCTTTATGTAACTTCTCCTAGTGCCATTATTAGCTATGAGCCTATACAGTATAAATAAGTTTGAATGCTGATATGTTACATATAGTAAGTTTAGATTGTAGTTTAATGTCTCCACAGTTGCAATATGTGTCAAAATATTCACATTCTAAATGTATAAATACATGTAGTTAACACCTACTGTACATTAACAGTCGTCACACATACTGTACAGTACTGGGCCTGTATCCTTGGTGGATTTAATTTCAGACGGAGTTTCAGACGGTGGCTTGGGGAATCTGTTATTTACTGCAGCATGGGTCATGTATTTATGTACAGCATGCATTGTTGTAACAAGAACATCGTCATATTCTTGAGTGTGTTAAAGTACATGAGGTGAATTCTCTTCACTGCTCTGCTTTCTCTTATTTTATGAACACAGACAGGACTAGAGAAGGGCTAACAGTTCATAGCAGGAGCATATGGACGACAGTCGTCTCAAAGAGAGTAAAAACTAGACGGTTTATATTAAAATAGCTGTGAAGAGAAGCAAACATTTATTATCGTAACCCTGCCAACTTTCAGTGCATGTGCTTAAAACTGTCACATTATGTTAGATCCACTGTTAGGGCAGATTATATAAGGAAATTGTCTGGCAAGGTTTTTCAAGCATCTTGGAGAACCTCATCTACAGTACCTCTTCCTGGAGACTTGCCTCTACAGTATTTCTCAAGGTAAAATCAGGCTGCCTCCAATTTTATTGATTAAACTTAATGAATAACACCTTTTAAGTATTTATCATTTTTTAATATTGGCACCCCGTCCAGGGTGTACCCCGCCCGCCTCATGCCCTGGGATAGACTAGAACAATAGGCTTACAGGATAAAGCTGTATAGATGACAACAATAAATAAACTGCATTAACATATTTTTCCATTTAAACTTTATTATGTGAAAACAAGGAAACCGCTTTGTATTTTATTTGTGCTTTTCTTGGCACGCACTAAAAGGAATTGAATTTGTAAAGGTCAGCTATTCCCTGGTTAAAATGGCCATTCTGGAACTTTATTCTGTTTTCATAAAATATATATTTTGGAGAAATGGAGCACCTGGAAAACCCTGCGGATTTACGTAGGTTCTGATAGCCTGCTGTTCACATTTTCCTGCTAACCTTCTTTTATTTTCATTTTCCCATTAATATCTAATTAAATGGAACCAGCAAGGAAGAAATACATGCGCTTTCTGTCATATTCTGATCAAAACTGATTTGAATGGCTATGGCTTTTTAGTGACAAGGAAATGGACGCAATATCCGCAGACCCCCCCCCCTTGAATCAGTCGCATTATCCGTGCCGGTCTTCAGAAACTCTTTGCGTTTCCTTTTTGTCGTATAAATAAGAAGTCACACACATGTAGAGCCACTTGGTCATCCCTCACTAAAAAAGAGATAGATTGTTGTTTTCATAGTACTTCCAGTGAAATATGGAGAGAGGCTGGAAGCAAGGACGACTGAGATGTATTATTCATCCTCTGCATGGTCTGCACTGTAAATCCAAATGCTATTATTGCAGGAGGAATAATGGATTTCTTTCTCTCTCTTTCATTCTCTCTCCATACAGTGGTGGGTATCATCTTTAGATAGAGAGAGAGAGAGAAATAAATGGTCTCAGATGTAATTCTACAGGGCTGAATCTGACCAAAGATAATTATTCATTCAGTTCTGGGACAATGTATGAAATTGAAACATAACTGCCATTACTGTACTTTATTCTGTAATGAGGGAACTTGTCACAGGCCATAAATCAACCTTAAGCTTCTAACCATTATCCTAACTGTTAAAAAGGAGAAATGAGAACACATTACCGATGATTCATATGCACTTTAATTTTAGTCTATATTGTGGAAGCATTAGAAACAAAAGAAATATTTTACTCCCTTCATCCTCTTTCCTTATTCATGGAAATTACACCTAACAGGACTTCAAAGCGAAGGCTTCAGCATTCTGTATAGTACACCCAACGTTCAGCATCGCAGTGAAGAGAAGAGACCTGGCTCCAATCTGCTCATGTTTTTTAATCGTAACCTTTAGCAGTTTCCATAAACAGCGATGCCTAGTGCCGTAAACAGTAGGCCTGCGGTTAATTATCCTCTACCCTTAGCGCATTGGAACATTAAGTGCAAGACTGTAAAATGCATTTAAACTGGTAACCGCGCCGTATCTGCACAGCAGCTTGCGATTTAATCCTACGTTCAGATCCTGGACGATAATTAGCTGGATGGAAACAGGTTATGAAAAATGTCCTGGTGGTTAATTAATCTCACGCTGAAAATATAAGAGAGATCTAATATTTATTAGACGTATATTCATTTTAGAGGGGAAAAAACATGTTTTTTTTTTTTTGTTCACTTGCAACTTATTTGCATTTTTCCCTTGCCTACTGTACATAACAGCTCGAAGTCTTCTCCTATATTCCATAATGAGATTCGTCAGAAGTTTGGACACATGTTTGGATTTTTTTTCTTTATTTTCTTTATTCTTATTTTGGCATTGTTTTACAATGAGGAATTCGAAGGCGTGTTCAAAGTCATGACAGTTAGTGCATGTTAGAATAGAATGGAATGTGAGACACTCCAGATCCTCCAGAGTTTTTGATCTCCTCATACTGTATGAAGGCTCCTCTTTAGCTCACATTAGGTCAAGGAGCTGAGATGGGGGGGGGGGCGTCACACTGGCTTGAATCTGTAGCCGTTTGTCTATGTCTGTGTGGATTCAGACATATCTTCAAGGTCGGTATCCTGCTGCGAGCTCCAACCCTGATGCAGGTGTGCCTTCTTCTTGAATTCAAGGGTTTTGCACTCCATGGAGCAAAACGGTGCAGTCGCTTTTTATTTTCAAAAAATCCATAGTACCTCAAGTTATGGTAATACATTGTATTAAGTATAAGAAAATGTAAAAAAAAAAAAAACTCTAAATAAATTTTGACAAAAAGAAAACAAAAAAACAGATAGGACCTTATTATTCCAAGGCGATGATATTTTAATGTATAATATTCTGGGACAAGGTTCTTAGTAAAACTGCCTCACAGACAACATCACAGATCCTCCATAATGCAAAACAGTGGGGATTCTGTACAACCATCTTTTTTTTTTTTTTCATACCAACCGCTTTATTTTTACATTTGACCTTAGAACCTGGTTCCAGTTAAAGCTCCAGGTGCTCACGTTTGTGGTTAGATGAACGCATAGAAATGCTTTTTCCTCTGCGAATGCGTCTGTGAACAATCCTCCTTACAAAACAACTTACACATGCAAGAGCGTTGCAGGACGTTGCATGATTTATGAAAGCTAACATATCACTTTTCTATCTTTTATTCCATTTTTCGGGTAAGACTCATATTCCTGTTCTTGACCGACCGAAGAGGAAGCCAGTGTGACCTCCTGTTCTTCTAGGCCACCCGTCTGCAAGGTTCCATCTGCTGCGTATTCTGAGATGCCTTTCCGCTCACCACAGTTGTAAAGAGTGCTTATTTAAATGACTGTAACCTTGCTGTCAGCTTAACCCAGTCTTGCCATTCTCCTCTGACCTTTCTCATCACCAAAGCATTTCCTGAGGAACTGCTTTTTTTTTTGTTGTTTTGTTGCTATTCTGTGTAAGGGCTTAAACCTGTTGTATCAGCAGTTTCTGTGAGACGTAAACCAGCCCATCTGGCACCAAATTCGTTATTCAGGTTAAATAGACGGGATCTTCTTCGGATACTATGTAAAAGAAAGTCAGGCAGTGAGTGAAGGAATGCTCGATGGTTTTGCATAATGTATTTGATTTTTATACGGACATTTCTTTAGAGTTGTTCTCTTAATCAAAGGTAGAAAACATAATGTTTTTAGATGCTATTTAAGTGACAGGGAGGCAATAAACAACAACATTTGGGCAGTCTCTTAAAAAAAAAAAAAAACCTGGCAAGGACCCATTCTGGGAGCAGAAAAAATCCGGCGTTCGTTGTTCCGCTGAGTCAAATTACCTGACTTGAATCCTCATCACTACTGGAAACTGCCAGCAAAGCACTGGTATGTGGGCTAAATGTGCAACTGGACAAAAAAAGATCATTATCCAAGATAATGCCTGCCATCGTTAAGCAAGCATTTACTGCTCCTGAAACATTTATGTCAGACTTACTTATTAAAACAACAATATAATCATAATCATAATCATAATAAATCAAAGATCAGTGTTCAGAGATTCCAAGACTTACCGAGATTTACATTCCTATTCACAATTTCGTTCATGTATAACTATGACAGAATACCTTATAGCACCTATAATTACAAACGGATTACTACTGGATCAAGTTAATCAGCAGTACAAAATGTCAAATCAACAAACTGGTCATCACATTCACTACCAGATATTAAGAACATTATAAATAAGGTCAACAATGTGATCTAAACCTGCGCTTAAACCCGGGACAAAGAGATTGCTTATCTTCTTGTTTTAAGGGTGTCAGCAGTTCTTGCATTTAAGTGTGTTGGCAGCGCCGGAGAAAATGTTATTTGACACCCGAAATTCAATTTATGTTACTGACCTCCACTTGTTTAGCTTGGCATTTAGGTTATATCTATGATTCATGGAAACCATTTTCTGCTGTCCTTTCCTGTTTTTCTGGGCATTTTTGGGGGGTTAAAAATAACAAACACGCACAAAAAAAAAAGCATATTTCTATATAGGTAGTCAACAAATAAATATGGGTTTAAAATATAGAATATTAATATAGAATATTAATATAGAGTATTAATAGGTTAATATCTAGACTAGCTAATCTATTAAAGCAAAATATTTGACACATTATATTAAATTAAATTTATTTAAGCTTATAAATTTATTTATTAAATGCAACAAATATAAATTAACAAAAATTACAACCAGCACAAAAAACACTCCATCAACTCATAAATACTACACATGTGCATACATGTATATTATTATTAATATATATATATATATTATATATCGTCATTAATCATTATTATTTCTTAATAACTAAATATGTTTATTACTGAGGCAACATCTATTATGAAATGATTCAATTTAGGTAGCACTATGAAGGATTTTATTCAGTCGCCTTCAGCTCTGATTACAGCAGACAATGTGGTGGCCAGTGTACTGTATGTGTGAAAATGATTCCTCATGCTCCCAGAACCACACTTTCACAATTTTACTCCTGGAATCTGCCAGGGTAGAAGAAAAACTACATAGCTGTGATATCCTGGTCATTCAGTACACTCAGGTCGTCAGCTGACTTCATTTTGTTGCCACATAACGTTGCTGAGTCTAGCTAGACCTGACCAACTGAAGCAACCCCAGATCATCACACTGCCTTAAACAGCGGGCGTAGCTCGCTTCACGCGCTTCCCTTCTTACCCAAATGTAGTAATTACATGAATTTGCAAAGTAAATTAAAATGCTAAACCAAAACAGACTCTTCTAAGTTAGACTCTTCTTAGAGCTTAATTTTTACAGAAATAGTTATGTCTTTTCACATTCTATTACATTTTGCTTATAGATATTTACACTCAATGCATAAATAATGTTTTTTTTTTTTTTGGTAAATCTTCAGACACACGTATCACATAATAGACACTTACAATCGTGTGTAAAAGTTAGTGCCCCTCTTTTAATTATTTTAATTATGTGTACAAATAAAACAAAAAAATTCTGCTGAAATGCTGTTTTGTTTTTGCCAAATATGGAGCTGAGCATTAAGGTTAAACATCTCCACTTTGATCTCATCTGTCCATGGGACATTGTTCCAGAAGTCTTGTGGTTTGTTGAGATGCAGTTCAGCAAAAGTTTGGACAATACTGGAGATTTCAAAACTATGAAATGACACATACAGTACGGCATTAGATCATTTAGTAACAACAGCAACAACAACAAAAACAGTCAGTTGTTATTTTAAGGCACGAAGGTCAGCTGTTCTGGAACAGTTCTTGCAAAAACAGTACTGTCAAATGCATTTGCAAAACCCATCAAGCACCATGATGAAACTAGTTCTCATGAAGACCTTCCCAGGAAAGCAAGACCAAAACTTACCTCTGCTGCAGATGAGGAGTTCATTTAGAGTTACCAGTCTCAGAAATCACCAATTAACAAACAGCACCTCAGATTAGAGCCGTTATGAAGTCTTTACAGAGCATAAGTAGCAGAAACATCTCAGTATCACCTGTTCAAAGATTATTGCATTGTTTTTCAATGAGGAACCAGAAGGTGTGGAATTAGAAGGCGTGTCCAAAGTTATGACAGGTAATGTACAGTATGTTAGAAGGGAATGAAAGGAATGTGAGACACTCATCAACTATTCCTTTAGCAGACACATCTCAATATCAACAATATCAACTCAATATGATAAATGCATTTATCCGGTGGATAAATCCCTATTACGCTTTATAGAGTGTATAGTTTGGTCAAAAGTTTGTGCACACCTGATCATCACACCTACACTATCCATATTTTGGACCATGTAATTAGAAGGTGTGTGTAAACTTTTAACAGGTGGTGTAGTGACACTCCAGTCCAGTAGATGGTAGCAATGCATTACAAGCTTCCTCAGCTCGTCATTTCGTGGAAGAAGAAGAGCGTAATTTGCTAGCATGTAGCTCCTTAGAGAGAACTGTTTATTTAGTTTTGTTTAAAAAAACAAAAACAACAACAAATGGCTGCTCAGTGTCCAGTCGAGGTGATTATCTCAGGAGAGTCGTCAAGTTCTTCAGTTAATAATAACGTTAAACTTTTAGCAGTGACACCGAGTGGTCAGGCTAAAGGGAAGAAGCGAGCCGTTAGCCCGGCGGCTCAGCCGCTAGCACAGCCTAGCAACGGCAATAACGGCAACAAGAGGAGGAAAGTGCAGGCAGTCCCAGGAGTCAGTCACACTCAGGTATTCTGCTACGGATTTTCTACACTCGGTTACTGATATCAGCTGCTTTTCCACACACACAGTGTGTTATAGCTTAAGTATACAGAGCTGTGGATAAGATTAAAGCATGTGTCTGTGAAAGAAGCTGCTATAGTTGTGATAAACGCATTTGAAATCACCTGTTTTGGGTCAGTGAATTAGTTCACACACTATTATTGTGGATTTGCGTTACTTATTACCACATTTGCGCAGCCAAATTCCCCTATTACACTTTATAGATCGTATAGTTTGGTCATAAAAGGTTTTGTGCACACCTGATCACCACACCTACACTATATGGACAAAGTATTTGGCCAACCTTGTTCATTATTGCATTCAGATGTTTCAATCAGGTCCCTTATATCCTCAATGAAGGGCAAGATTAATGCTTCAGCATACCAGGACGTTTTGGATAACGCTATGCTTCCAGCTTTGTGGCAACAGTTTGGTGAAGACCCTTTTCTGTTCCAACATGACTGCGCAAAGCCAGGACTATAAAGGCACGGTTTGATGAGTTCGGTGTGGAAGAACTTGCCCCTGATCACAACCCCATCGAGCACCTTTGGGATGAACTGGAAGATTGTGAGCGTTCTCGTCCAACATCAGTGCCTGACCTGATAAATGCTTTACAAAATGAATGGCACGAATCTCTACAGGAACACTCCAAAATCTTGTGCCAAGAAGGGTGGACGCTGTTATAGATGCAAAAGGGAGACAAACTACATACTGAAGTATATGTATTTGGATGCAATATCTTTGCTAGTTTGTCCAAATACTTTTGTTCCTGTAGTGCAGATGTAGTTCTTCCTCAAACTGTTACCACAAAATCGAAAGCTCTAATTCCCAAATAATAGAGAAATAATCACTCACTTATTCAGTTACATTGACTCAAATTCTGTCTTTTTATTTCATTTGATGTGCTTCCCTTCTTACCCTGATGTGCACATCACTATGGAATTGGGTTTTAATCTGGACTCATCAGACCACATTATTTTTCCATTGTCCCAAAGTCCAATCTTTATGCCTTCTAGTAAATTGAAGCTTTTTTCCTGATTAGTCTCACTAACAAGTGGTTTTATAATGGCCACACAGCTGTTTAGTCCCCATCTTGAGAGTTCTCGTCACATTGTGTGTATATAGAATTGCTTTACTTTGACTTTTAAACATGGACATGGTTTTTACTGTTGATTTTTTTTTCCTCTTCCAACTTCACCAAGTGAAGTGTTTAAGTGATCTCCGGTCATGGAGTTTTTTTCTTTTTTTTTCCTGAAAAAAATTGTTCCAAAAGGTTAACAATTCATCACCATCTTTTCAGGTTTGGATAATGTAATGAAGAGTTATTAACCCAGTAATTACAACACTCTAGTTGTTTTCTTTGCTTGATGCAGCCCGATAATTTGACCCTTCTGAAATGGCATTTTTAAAAATTATTATTATTATTATTATTATTATTATTATTATTATAAATGTATTTATTTACTTATTTTTTATGTTGGTGGTGACTATTTTGGGGTTATAGTGTGTGTTTTTGGTAACCATGTTTTTTGCTAGATCTGTCATTTTCCAAGACTGAGCTGCTATTATTATTATTATTTTAGATTATTCCAGTGGAATTGACAGATGGAAAGTTGGTTTCTACGGCAGATGTAGGTGCCGAACCAGTCACCAAGCCTCTGTCCTTTAAAGACGCCAACTTTGTGGTAGGTCTTCAGACAACATTTCACTCTGCGTCAAGGTCAGGAAATGATGTTGAACAAAAACCTGCATGTCGAAGCTGTAAAGTCATGTTCAGTTTAGGTGATCTGAACACAATCATGTGTGCTCCTAAATATTGTTTTTCTAGTAACTGTAAAGGAAACAACTTTGTTTCATAATTATTGTTTATGCTGTAGCACTCTGGCATTGGAGGAGCAGCAGCAGGGAAAAAGAATCGGACATGGAAGAACCTGAAGCAGATTCTGGCAGCAGAGAGAGCACTGCCCTGGAAAATCACTGATCCTAACTGTATGCATGAATTATGTCTAAACTGAAATTACAGTTTGCTTAATGTTTAC
The DNA here is from genome assembly GCA_011419295.1 of Clarias macrocephalus. NCBI lineage: Eukaryota > Metazoa > Chordata > Actinopteri > Siluriformes > Clariidae > Clarias > Clarias macrocephalus. The sequence continues at coordinate 13,510 of JAAGKR010004329.1, read as the reverse complement.
TTATCATTTTCTATACAGTAATTGTACACTTTTGATTCCTTCAGATTATAACATTGATGCTCCTCCTTCCCTGAAGCCTCCTAAAAAGTACTCTGATATTTCAGGCTTACCAGTAAGTGTGCTTTGTTTCTTAGTTCTGTTAATTGCTCTGTATATTATCTTCATGTGCATTTATTATTGATAAAGTACTTTTCAAGTCATTGAACAGCAGAAAAACAATCTTTCCCCAAATCCTAATGAGTATAAAAGTAATTTCAATAAAAACAAAAATCAATCAATATCATTACTGACTCTTTACATCACATGATCTACGGAGCTGCAGCCACAACCTACAACAGCACACCTAAACACATACAAAAGTAATTATTATTATTATTTTTAAATGTTGCTCATTTGTGTTTACATTCTTTAAAAAAAATTATGAGCTGTCATGTTCTGTATTGTATGCAAGAGTTTGTCAAGAGGCTCTGTCTTCTTTTTTTTTTCTCCTAAGCTGTTTTTATTGCGACGTGACTCCATGTTTTAGGATAGAAAAACGACTTGGATTGCTTTTTATTTCCCTCAAACCTGTATGTTCCTGTTTCTGAAAAGATCTTCTGTCGTCTGTGCATGCTAATTAATCCACCAGCTTAGACAGCCAGATTGTGGCTCGCCTGATATGTGTAGTAGAGCAGGTGGTGGGATTTGGAACACGAAACTTGGGTAAAGACCATTAGGTGTAAACATAGATACCCAATGATGACTGGTGTTTTGTGAAAGTCAATAAGGTGTAGGGCTTTTTGAGGCTTTTGCTTTCTTTTTATGTTGGAAAGCCTACTTTCTACCTGGCAGTTACAATGTGTATTATACTTGTTTGAAAGTTATAAAGGCTTACTTTTGGCAATTCAAATGTTTAGAGCAACATATAATCTAGATAGTGCACCTAGAATTTATTTCAAAAGTAGGCTGTTTTAGTGCACTGTTTAACTTTTATGGTTTTAACCGAATGCAGACGGTGCCTCCTCCATAAACAATGGTGAGATTTAAGACTTTTGACTTTACCATTGTGCAAAAGCATTTCACATTGAGTAGACATTGTACATCGAATTTTGGCCTTTTCCCAGGCTTCCTGTGCCATCAGCCACGTGGTCATGAGGATTAAAAAAAAAAACTATACAGAGTACTGTGTTGTCAGCGTCGTTTGAAAACTTTCTTAAAACAGAGGTTTTGTGCTATGATTTGAACCATCTTTTGTTCAATAGTTTAGCCATACAATATTAAATGCATTCTAAACTCATGGTTTTGTCAGCTTATGATGAAGTGGGATGTAACCAAATCATAACTTGGAAATAATTTTTATTTATGTATTAATATTTGTCACATAATTTGATTATTCCAATTTAATTGAATCATATAAAGATACATTTTAATCAGTTTAAATATCAGTTGCCGTAGTTATTCTACAGCAGCAAGGTGTTCTGTAGTCATATAAAATATAAAAACATATAAAAAATGTCCGTGTCCCCTGATTCCACATGACTCCACATGAAATTTCTTGTGAGTTAAAGGTAAAGCCGATTAACATTTACAGGAGACTTCCAGCACAGCACAGTGATCAGATTCTTAGCCACAGTAAAAATGCCATTGGTGCAAACTTTTTAAAGAAGGTCGTACGTCCGTGAATGGCAGTGCCGGGCCAAGGTGGTTTAGAGCAACACTCTTTGAAAATCAACAGATTGCTTCTCAACAACCTGTGGAAGAGACATATCTGAGTTTACTGTGAACTGTACACACAATCATTCACAAACACCACTTGCACGTTATAGGAGCTCTGCTGGGAGCTATTGCCACGTACCCAGACAGGCGTACTGAGAAAACTTTCTGTCTTGATGGTTATCCAAGCACTAGTGAGATTTCTGGGATAAGTGCTTTAGTGTAGCAGGGGATTATATAGAGAAATAAAGAGAGGTTTTACTCGCATAACTCTGCACAATTCAAACTCCTGCGTTATGTTGAAGACTCCTCGCACATCATGAATTAAGCATAATGAGCTACATTACAGAATGAAATGCAAAAGGAACATCACACATTAAAACTGAATTTTTAACTATGACTTAAGAGTCATTTTAGTATGCCCATAGCTCTTGCTTTAAAGTAGAGGAATGCATGCGTATGAAATTCTTTTGTAAATGCTTTTTCTTTCCCCAGGCAAACTACACAGATCCTCAGACTAAACTGCGATTCAGCTCGTCCGAAGAGTTTTCATACATCCGTCAGCTACCTACAGATGTAGTGGCAGGATACCTGACGTTACGAAAGGCCACCTGCATTGTGCCCTGATCACAACATGTTAAAATGCCCATGTCCAATTTTTGTAATATATAAAGGCAACACTGGACTCGCTTCAAATCCTGCTGGAAGGAAGTTACAGCGAGCATATCAGTGACTTCCTGACTGTGATGCAGGATCCCACAGACCGATTTCTTTTCCTCTTTCTTGTTATTGGTCAATTGTTATACTTGTACAGTATATTGTTAATTAATATCTTTTTGATTTATGATTTGAATCAAAATCTGTGTTGTATGTTCCATGTTTATAGATATAAAGCAGGAGCTTTTAAAGTGATGTCTGTTAGGCTTATTAACCACATGTGGCTGTGTTTTGCTGACCTCTGCTGTTACAGATAATAAATTATAACAGACGTCTAGATTACAAATTACAAACTGAAGTAAAACAAGTCTACATTATTTTAAGTGATATCAAATGCACATCAGCATTACAGGCTTATTAAAGCCTTCTTTAATTAAAGTTTAGCATTGGGTTACAACATGAAATTTGTTCATAAGGAATTAGGTTTTTAAACTGCAGTGTAGCTTTAATGTGCATGTTAATTTTACTGTGTATACTTTACTAAAGTGAATAGATTTGAATAACTGGTAATCAGGTATGCTAAATATTAGCCTAATTAGACAGGTCACCAAAATGATACAACAATTAGTTCTGACCGTAATCTGTAAATGCTGTTTGTGAAACTGCTGTATAACACTTGAGGACATGCTGTCATGCTGATTATCACAACCATGCTGATATTCATTACAACAGCACTCCCTCTCATGTGATAATAGATTAATAGTTTTGCAATTTTGCATTAAGAAAATTATAAATCATTATAAATTGCTTTCATTCGTGTTTGCTGATGAAGGTATTGTGAAAAATCATTCATTGTCATTGTCAAACTCTATACTGTACTCAGACACACCATATTAAATATTAAGGCATGTGAACGGCAGACAGACTTCCTGCAGCAAGTGTCTTCAATCTGAAGAAAAATATTAAAGTCAGGCAAGCTACACAAAAAACATATTTTTATTAAAATCTGCTGTGAAACATGAAATGTGCCATAGTCTCAGTTAAAGGAGGGCTTCTTCACTACGCCAAAATCCTCATCAGTAACTGTGTGTTGAATCGTCTGACATGCAGTAAGTAGATCTAGTACAGAAGGCAAAAAATAAATTTAAAAAATGGCAAAAAAAAAAAAAATTTTATCCACAAATGTATCCTATAAAAATTCTGAATTAATACTTTTAAACTGCCTTCATAATTATGTGCCTAAATAGTTTGTATTATTATTATTATTCCTATTGCGACGTTTCTTGCCTAAGCATTTGAACAAGAGCTGATCATACTGTATGTGGATTTACAAGGCAACTTACTCCTGGTGCATTAAAGAGCAAAACTACAAACTACAGACTTTCTTGTACAGAATTTCCTGTAGTTTATAATAAGCAACATGCATTAAAAATACTAAAAGCATTATTGCACTGTATCAAACTAGAAGATATCTGGGCAGAAAAAGAAGACGTAACTATTATCTATGTTCATATCATAAAGTCGATTTTGTGTCCATAATGTAAAACAAAAGAAACTGAAGCCAGAGATTATCCAATAAATTGTCATCATCTGGCTTTAAATACTCGATTTCAGTTCAAATAAAATGGCATGGAAATGCGAATATTAACAGCACCACTTGAAAAATACATGTATGTCTGTAAACAAAAAAGGGACTTTTTACACTAAAAAAAAAAAGAAAAAAAAACGTACACTTCTATACATTTACACATAAAATATCTTTATCTGAAAACTCTGCATACTGAATATCTTACATTCATAATAATATTCTGTGCTATATACAACCGAAATGTCCCCTCATGAGCCATCACCTTGATCTGGCTGAAATATTTATTGCTTTTTATTTAGCACTTCAAATCTCCTCTCAATATGACTCTTGCAAATCATCTTGCGCATCCTCTTTCGGAAAGTCAAATGCAATATTCTGTTTACACATAGTTGTTTTGTTTTTTTTTCCCCATAAATCACGTTGACACTTTTGTATCTTGAAAAGCTGACTCGGATGATCTACTTCACTATGTTTGAGAGACTGTTCTGCTCTGCATGCTGAAATATTCAGTAAAATGAGAGGAGAGCCTTGGAGGAGGCGACAGAGCTGAGGTGATCGGCGGCACGGCAGGACTGAACGCTGTCGAGAGATCGCCCGGTGATGATGTGGTGACGATTTTCTGCTCGGTGTTCAGAGACATTTCTTGTCCCTTCCATCCCATGGCGTCATTTATATTTTTCACAGAGACCTGTCGATCAGAAGAACAAATGCAACAAAAATAAATAACTTTGCATAATTACTGTTTATGAAAGACTCGCATTACAATTATATGTATGATTAATACAATGAGAACTACAGTATAAAACTCATAGGACTTTTTTCACCTGAAATAATGTATGCATTTTTAAATATGAGATAAGAACTGGGCGGCAAGGTGGCTTAGTGATTAGCACTGACGCCGTGCGCTCAAGGTTCGATTCTCGCCTCGGCATCTGTGTGCATGGAGTTCGCATGTTCGCCTCGCCATTGGTGGGTTTCCTCCCTGTACTCCGGTTTCCTCCCACAGTCCATGTAGATCCATGTAGATTAGGCTAATTGCCCGTTGTGTGTGAGTGTATGTGTGTGTGCCCTGTGATGGATTGGTCCAGGGTGTACCCGCCTCGTGCGATAGGCACCAGGCCTATTATCCTGTATACAGGATAAAGCGGTATAGACATTGAATGATGAATGAGAGAGAGAGAATTGCTGTTTCAGGATCATAGTGTGCAGGAGCTTCACATGAAGCCTACAGTAGAAGTGAAGCCAAAACTGCCAACAGTTTCCCTCCGGAATTGATTTCTTACCAATCCGATTTTTTGGGGGGGGGGGGATTTTTTCCCGGATTTTCTCCCTAATTTAGTCGTGTACAATTCCTCCCCGTCACTAGGGGGCTCCCACAATAAGGCTACTGTTCCACTCAGCCGGGAGGGCCGAAGACTATCACGTGTTTCCACGTGACGCCAGCCGACCGCATCTTTTCGAACTGCTCGCTCACGCACCGTTGGGGGCGGCGTAACACACTCGGAGGACAGCGCTATCCGCTCCCTCCGTTGCGCGAGCTCACAGACGCCCCTGATTGGCTGTAGAGCCGTGATTAATGTGGGAGCACTAAGTACCTCTCATCCCTCCCCTCTGAGAGAGCTCGGCCAATCAGCTCTCTCTAGACCTCCGGCTGCGAGAGGTTACAGCATCACCCGGGATTCGAACTAGCGATCTCCGGATGATAGGGCGAGCAATTTTACCACTGCGCCACTCAGAGGCCTCACCAATCCGATTTTGCCAATGCGTGTTTTATTTACTCACTGACTGGATGGAGAAGAGTTCGGTGAAGTTGGGCTGAGAGTCCCCCAGGAAGGAGCTGTTCCCGTAGGCATGATGAGGGAAGCTTTCTGCCCCCATCTCTTTAGGACTCGACAGTAGTATACCAATTTGAGATGTCCGAACATGATAAGGGAAATTCTTATTCGCTGCTGATGGACGTGTGATGACCTGTAGGAAAAAATGGACGGAGAGAGGAAAAAAAGAGATCTTACAGTAAATGCGAACAACCTTCCTCAACGGTACTTACTACACTATAGATAAAAATTTTTTTTTAAAGTGTTTCATTTGAAATGCAATGCAAATATGCCAGGGAAAGTTTTTTCATGCAGTAAGAGATGAACAAAAGAAAACATCGGTCCTTCCATACTGTATAGTGATCTTCCACTGAAATAGTGGATTGTCCACTCTGTGGAAAAAAAAGAAAGAAAACTTACTAAAAAGACAGTGTGAGCATAGAGGTGGATGCCGAGCTGAATTCCATTGACGATCTTCTCCCGAGCCCATCGAGATATGCCAAAGTTGGCAATAAGAGCCATGACGGGTACAGCAAAAAACCTGCCAGGAAAATGAACGTATGCAATAATATAACATCATAAACAACTGAAAAGATTTACCCTAAACAGTAGAAAAGATAGTATGTACTGTTTGTGTAGTATTTAACATTTCTGAACGGGTTTCTACACGATATTCTTATACTTAGGCTTCTTAGAAAATGTAGCTCTTTTTTTTCACTCACCATAAAGTGTACGCGGCAAAGAAAGGGATATAGAACGGCTGTTTCTCTGGATAATGCTTAAGAGACACCAGGACGGCATAGCAGAACCACACGTATGCCAGCAGCTGGAGGCTCATCAGTCCGTATCCAGCAGGACTGTCATAAGCATACAGAACTTCCCCTGGGTCAAAAAACTACACACACATATTTTTGCCATGAACTTTAGTCAGATTCAGTTAATGAAGAGAAACTAGTTACATCATGATGGTGCTGAACCAAAATCCGTCAACACTTTTGGAACCTTTTCAAATGAGGACCAAAAGAGGAAATGACAACCGTCATGGCCTAATTAAAAAGACTGCATGCTGAATGTGTGAGGCGACACACCTAGGTTCGCATTCTTTTAAGATGAGATGCGTCATACAGATGAAAAGGTGGAAATAGCATGCAAAACTGAGGCTTAGTTCAGAAAGATGTACAGTAGCATACTGTATATTTGTCCATGATCACGCCACATGGTATTGTTGAGAGACTATGTTCTCACCATCGTGATTTCTTTTAATGTTTTTGTCGATCCCATAACAAATTCAAAGCTTTCTCAGTGGGATTGTGCTACTGGGAACCAGTATATGCAATAAGGGATATGCATAAGGAATACTATTGCACTGCATAGTGTCTATGGGAGTCACGTGACACAAGAACGAACAACTCGTGAGATGAACCGCTCATTTCTGTTTCCAGTACATAATCCAGAGGTTTTGCGATGCTTTGTGCATGCACGCCCAGTAAAAAATAAACGAATCACTCTCCGATACTAGATACTACTAGTTCTTCTGAGTCACGTTAAAGACTCATGAATGACCCATCACTACTGACCACTACACAAATTTAGTCCCACTTTGCAATTAAAATAACCTACAAACATATGGGAAGGCTTTCCAGTTCCACTTTTCCATTTAGCCACATGAGCATCGGTAAGGCTGGGTCCTGATGTTTGGAGAGGAGGGTACGTTGGTACTTTCGGCATCCCAGATGCCAAAGATGCTCGGGCTGGTTGCCGTCAGAGCTCTGTGCAGGCCACTCAAGGTCTTTCACTCCAATCTTGGCCATCATTAAGCTCGTATTGTACACAAGGACATAGTCATGCTGGAACAGGTTTGGGCCTCTTAGTTCCAGAGAAGGGAAATTCCAATGCTGCAGCATGCAAAACCATTGTATACAACAATGTGCTTCTAACATGGTGGAAACAGTTTGGGGTTGAACCATGTCCTGGCCACATAGTGCATCTATACAAAGCACCTTTACAGAAATCGGGATCGAAATTTCTAATAAGCAAAGCAATTGAGACAGTAGCAAGAGGAAAATGCACTGGAGAGGAGCGGGAGCAGGACTTTCACCTCTAGATACTGTAGCATTGGATAATAGGATTTTAATAAGTACAGTAAAGCACAAGTCATAGAGAAAAGATAAAAAGTAGTGATTGTGATAAAATATCTAGGTCATAAGGTTTGAGAAGTCTTACAATGAGAATAACACAGGTTTCGGGGGCCTGGAAAAGCTTACAATCACAGCTTGGTAAGTATATGTTTGGGGCATCAGGAAAATGAATAATAACTTGAAAATTGGAAAATTCATCAGACATACACAAGCACATAATAAATTTTAGTGTTTCTTTCCATTGCATATGAATTTTGTCATTTGAGTTTAACCCAAAAAACACATGGCATCAACCTGTGGGTCCAGATTTACAAAATCTACTACTAAACTCAAGTTAATTACTCTCTCACTCACTGTCGTTACCGCTTCGTCCTGTATACAGGGTCTTGGGAGCCTGGTGCCTATCACAGGAGACTTGGGGCACGAGGCATGGCACACCCAATTAGCCTAATCTGCATGTCAGTGGGAGGAAACCGGAGTACGTGGAGGAAACCCACCAAGTATGGGAAGAACATGCAAACTCCATGCACACAGACCCGAGGCGGCAATCGAACCCGAACCCTGGAGGTGCAAGCTGACAGTGCTAACCACTAAGTTACTAAATAATAAAAATTGCATCATATCTCCGTGAAACATTAATAAAAATAATGAACCTAAAAACAACCGAAAATGTTTTGCCATTGTTCTTCTGTCGTTAGTGATAAAGAAACTGTGATGGGGAAATTATAGCATTAGCAGTGCTCAACCAGAAGTTAGTAAGGACGAGAGAAAGTGAGAGGCGAAGTGATTAGGCAGCAGAAAGTCTGGGTGCCTTAGGCAGATTTACTGTAGTGTGCATTTAACACTGGTGTTACAGACTGCATTAACAGGAGAAACTATTCGATGAGGAGAAATGAGCGAAGGCTTTAGGGACTCCAGGAGCTACAATTAACTGTGTACAGGGAGCTCAAGGCACTGGGCACTGCAGGTAACTTTGGTGTAGGAGGCAAGCGCAGTTTATTAAAAAGATCAATGCATGTGTCCGAAGCATATAAAACTGCAATTATTCATAATGATTTAAAAGAGAAGGCTGTTCAACAATTCCAAAATACAGGGTAAAAACAGTATCAGAAAAGGGGTGAAAGGACAGAATATCAGAAAAACAGTATATACTAGGACACGCAGAATCTCAAAAGCAAACAACAAAATCCTCCCAAACAATATATCCGGTCAAAAACAAGATACGTTTCTGTACAGCCGCTTTGCGACAATGACCATTGTTAAAAGTGCTATACAAATAAAATTGAATTGAAGTGAATATCAACCCTGTTGACCAAACTCTGAAGTTCAAAGTCTGGTTCATCACTGAGTTTTACGAGGGCTTATACGTATTGTGGTGTCAATGTTTGTAGGCATTTATGTTAGTGGGGAACTGTATTTTTGTGTCATGTTTGTAGCCAGCTGAGAACTGGAGTTTGCAGGAGCCATATTTTTACGCAGTGATGTGGTTTGGGAAGTGGAGCTTGTGGTAGGCAGTGATGTGTGCTGAGAACTGGAGTTTGTGATGGCCAAGTTTGTAGCTAGTGATTTGATTTGAGAATTGTAGTTTGTGGTAGTTTGTGCAAATAGCATCACTGGCAGGTTAGTAGCCAGTGATGCTATTTGATAACTGTTTGTATTAAGGGTTCTGGGCTGAGAACAAGAGTTTGTGGTGGTCATGCTTGTAGGCGGTGATACGAGTTAAGAACTAGCTTGTGGTGGTCATGTTTGTAGATGCTGATTTGATTTGACAACTGTAGTTTGTGGTGGTCATGTTTGTAGGTGGTTATGCGAGTTGAGAACTGTAGTTTGTGTTCCTGGATTCATAATGGTAAACCCAAAATACAAGCCTTACAATCTTGCTCGAACCAAGATGCATCAGACCAGGCAACATTTTTGTTGCCAATTTAGACGATTTCTAAACAGATTTCAGCTTTTGGCTGACCGGAATTAAAACTGATGTCTCTTGCTCTTGTTGCCCAGTCACCTCTTAGGTTAGACATTGTGTGCCAAGATAATATGTACAGTACATTCTCAGATGATCTTCTGTTCACCATGGTTGCAAAGAGTTGATAATTTATTTACTGTAGCCTTCCTCTCAGCAGGAAGAAGTCTGACAGTTCTCCTCTGACCTTACTCAAGGACATGAAATTTCCACCTGCAAAACCACTGCTCACTTTTTTCATTGGTTTTCACACCATACACACTAGTGAACTCTTGAGACTGCTGTGCATAAAAATGCCAGGAGTTGGGGTGGCAAACCATGCCAACAAAGTCACATCTTGTCTAACCTGATGGGTGATGTGAACCTTAACAATATCTCATGCACTACGCTGCATCAACATGTTCAGTGTTTACACTCTCTATAACAGAACATATGTAATATTTCAGAATGGGTATTATACAAAATGAGTAATTATTACCTCAGCTTCATATATGAAGAGGATGATGTAGGTAATTGTATAGATGGTCATGTAGATAGACAGCTTGACAGAGCCACTGTGACTTATTCGTGCTCTAAATAGAAAACAGAGATTCAGTTACTGTGGGCATTTAATTTATTATTATTATTATTTTTTACAGATTTGAACTTATTGTTACCTCAATAAGTTGAATGAACATGAGGTTACTTTGCCCAGTATTATAAGCACCAACCTTTTGTAATAAGCAATTTAATACTTCACAAATTGTGAATTAATGGATTTGGATAAAATGTGACACAAATGGCCATTTTTGAAAAATAAGACTGATGTGAATGGGCTCAGTGCATAAACACTTCCCCGTCTTTCCTGGGTCTACTCCTGCATTTCTCTTTTTTCGGTTAGTGCGCTTAGAGGAATGAAGGTTGTATATTTAGGGCCCAAGATGTCTAGCTAACTAATTACTTGTTCTAATATTTGTTAAGTGGCGGGTAATTAATTTAATTTCAATATAATTTGAAATCCACTAATACAGTATATTCATAATAATGAACTGATTTTTTTCTTTTTCCTCCAAGTGCCTACGAATCTAAAAAAAAAGAAAAGATGTGACTAAAAGTGTGCACATCTGAAAATTTTAAATGTTCCAATGTTCTCCTTAAACATCTATCTTCCTAGTTAACTGCTCAATTTGCTATATCATATCGGTTTATTTAACAATAATAATGTTGTAAAAACAAACTTGATAGGTTACATTATTACAGATGTTAGCTAGCCAGTTGGTTACCTGCCACCATAATTAGTCATTTAAAACCAACAGCTACACCACTACCAGTTTTTTTTTTTTTAACCCTCTGTAATTGCCCAACACTAGCTACAGGCCTTAAAACAAGATTATACTAGCTACAGACATTCAAACTATCTCAACTAGCTAAATAATTCCACTAAATAGTACTAGCTAAAGACCTCCAAATAGGTCAATTAGCTGATACTAGCTACAGACCTTCAGTTAGCTCATTTAGCTGATACTAGCTACAGAACTTCAATTAGCTTAATAATGCTGATACTAGCTACAGACCTTCAGTTAGCTCAATTAGCTGATACTAGCTACAGACCTTCAGTTAGCTCAATTAGCTGATACTAGCTACAGACCTTCAGTTAGCTCATTTAGCTGATACTAGCTACAGACCCTCAGTTACTCCAACTACCTGATACTAACTACAGAACTTCAATTAGCTTAATTAGCTGATACTAGCCACAGACCTTCAATTAGCTCAATTAGCTGATCTTAGCTACAGACCTTTATTTAGCTTGATTGCCTGTTATTAGCTACAGACCTTCAATTAGCTGATATTATAGAACAGAAATGCTGCAGGAGTATGAAAGGATCACTATTTAAAATTAAGCATAGCACTTGAATGCAATGAGTCAATTATCCAAGAATTAAATAATTAGGACTAGAAGGCCTTGAAGGTGTGGGTCGTTGGTGGCAGACTCGTACTATGCTCGTACGTAATATACTAGTACATAATATGATAAGGCTGAGATCCTTTACCTTGTGACAGTGAAGCCTTTCCCTAAGAGAATCAGCATAAGGAGGAAGATCAGGAAACTAACAGAGAAGAGCAATTTTCCTAGAGTGAGTAAAAAAAAAAAAAAAAAAGGATTAGGTGCATTTTATGTTTTGCTCTTACAAAAAGCTTTTTTATATGCAGTTCTTCCAGTTTGCATCTCGTAGTTCTAGCATTTAAGTGTACAACTTGAAAAATGTGAAAGTATTATTATTTAAATTCTTTACATATTTTAGTGGAATATCTAAATCATTGTGTGTAATTATAGTATTTTTACCCCTTCACTTCAAGGATGCCAATAACTCCCAACCTGTCATTACACTATACCAACCTGCAACCTGCTACTGTACAGGATAAAGTGCCCCAATTACATTAATGAGTAATGAGTATATTAATGAGTATAAATCAATAAATAAGTAAAATATACACAATAATGATAAAAGTATTAGGTAATAAAGTAAGGAATAAATTAATACGTAGGTAAGTAAAAAGAATGTAAGCACTGTAAGCAAATAAACAAAACAATAAATAAAAAAAAGTAAATGAAGTTAGAAATGTAAGAAAAGCTATGTAAGAAAAGTACTTAAAAGGTATATAAGTAAAAATTAAGTAGTACGATATGTACAATTAGATAAATAATAAGTAAATTAGTAAAAGAGTAAGTTAATGAATTATAAATTAAGTAAATACAAGTTATGCAATGAAAAAAGTTTTTTTTAAACCAGTAACAGTATGCAATAATTAGGTAACAAATATATAAGTTGGTAGGTAAGTAAGTTTTTAGTAAAGTCATTTTTAAGTCAGTAAAATATATATATACATAAATTAGTTGATGTGCAAATAAGGTGCTAATAAATTAAGTTAGTAAGTAAATAATTTAGTAATTAAGTAAATATTAAAATAAGTAACAAGATACAATTGCAGGAGAAGTTTGAAAAAGCTGAGCAGAAACGCTGAAAGCAGCTCGTTTCTACCCCATACGGTTGCAAAGATAGAAGTCTGAATACTGTGGGCCCTGAGGGCACCTCTACTAATTTTATATAATAAGGAAATAAGGAAATAACAAATAAAAAAATAAGTAAACACATATTTTCATAAAAGAGTAAGTTAAATAAGTACATAAATTCATAATCAAAGTTTTAAAAAAGTGAGAAAATGTACTGTAGTAAATAAGTAAATCGTTTGTAAGATAGTAAGCAAGAAAAAAAACAAGTTCATATACAGTAGTAAATCGATGTTAAAATGTAAGTACATTAATGTTAAAATGTAAGTACAGAAGTACATAAAATGTAATTTATTAAGTATATAACATGAAAGTAAATAAGTACATAAGTAAATAATTTAGTAAGTAAGCAGGCTAGTTATAATGTGAAGAAACAACTTTAGCTGTGTAGGCATAAACTGCTTCCCACAAGCCCATTATTTAAATGTCATATGCATAGAGAACACCCCCACTACATTATTTACATCAAACATCATACCTTATTTTTGCATGTGTTGCAGTAATGAACTTCAAAAAAAAAAAAAAGAAAGAAAAAAAGGAAGCACTCAACAGACTACAGCAGGCTAAAATCTATTTTTAAAAACATCTGGATGTGTATCTCTTATACAG